>CAMOHE010050132.1:0-38259 GCA_946598075.1 Artocarpus hirsutus
TAATTTTGCTCTTTGATTTTTCTCATTCCTATTCTAACCTATAGTGTTACATGGTTAGATTTACTAGATCCACTGAATACGAGATGGAAGTACTTGATTGTAGAGGGCAAAATCTACAATTGTACGTGTAAAGAAGGCCTAATGACTGCTTTCTAGCGACTGGAGCAGCTAGACGATTAAAAGTAAATAATAGAGGACCACAAACAAATATATAAGGATCCACCCTTGATATAAAGGATATGTTTCCTAAGGGTTTCATTGAATTATGTAAAAAGTACAATTATGATGATGAGATATAATAACGGTTTCGGAGAAGGGGAATTGCATAGAATAATGCTGAAAAATATGGAGAGAATGGCAGTGTATGGATCCCCAAATTTGTGGTAGCAATCTTATATTTATAAGATATAATTTGTCCTAATTTTGTTGATTCTCGAGCCGATCTACTATACGATTGGACAAAATAGTGTCCTTATTCAACTCTGAATAGTTTTTTTCTCACATGTTTCCTTATTTAAATTATAGAACTTCATTTTCTGATTCACTCTTTGTTGGGACAGCAAATACTAGAAATGAGTAAACGAAGATAAATTGGACACAAATATTTAGCGTGGTATACTCAAATTTGGCTACGTCTGTGTGGCAAGTATAGATAATGTCATTTCAAAACGTGAAAAAATATCCTCTCTAGATCACAAAGAGAGAACAATGGAAGCCTTTCTATCAAAGAAATAGGATAAATAACTCACAATTATTACTTAAAGAAAACACTTAGACTCTGAAAAAGAAACTTAGAAAATGAGATAGGATACACTGAACGAAGGAGGGGAGCTCAATTTATAGGCAAGCTCCCTCTCCATTTATGCGTTAAAACCATGTTTTTCTTTTCCTTTTTCTCTTTTTTTCTCGTTTTTCTTCCTCTTATTTTGTCTTCTTCTTCTTTTTCTTTTTCTCTCTTTTGTTTTCTTTTCTCAATTTGTCGACAAAGGAGGGACAAGGAGTTACCCACTCCTATCTTTTCCTCTATTACGTTCTCCCACTTGGAAATTTGATTGAGGATCAAACATACCTCCACACCATTATCACGCTCCGGAGTACGGGAGGTGACGTGGTAGTTTAATTAAGTTAAATAAATAGAAATTTAGTTAAAAACTGGGTTTTAGAATTAGTTTTATAGGTAAAATGCGATAATTTTAAAATCATTTGAATAGAATAAATTAAAGAAATAAAATAAACCATCATAAAAATTAAGCAAATAAATGAACATTAAAAATAATTAAATATGAGGTGGAATGAGTATGGGTTTCACTGGCCCACAAATTGTGCACACACATGTAGTACTGACAATATTACTATGCAACCACAGCCCATAATAAAAGAACAAGTTAAAGATTTTACATGCCTTGAATTGTACTTTAACTTACCCAAATCTTCTATTGGTCGTAAGTCCGGTCGGTGGACTCTTCTCTGGTCCTAAGCTGATATCCACCTAGGGGTAAGATTTTAAAACAAATAAAAACGTGAGCGAAAGGCTCAGTAGGACTATATTTAAAATAAACAAATAAATATTCTAATAGAAATTTCTTAATAAATAAATAATTAAATAAATCAAATATGTATTTTCATTTAATAAAATTTCATTGAAAACAGTTTGTCAAGAGTACCATTTTAATTCTCTTGGGCAAACCAAATATTCACCATCGAAGTGGCCCAGTTGGGTTTCGGGACCTGCCCTCAAGGTCGTTCACTACACGACCCGATCTCTGTTATGGCATCATGCCCATATATCTTTCTTTAATCGTTAAACTCTCTGTTTACCGAATATAGTCATTTACATTCTTTATGAAGTTCATTATGAACATTTCTCAATCATTCATCGAAAATAGTTGATAAAAATCTATTTTTGATTTAAATCATTTTGAAATAGGGCTATCAAAGAAAAGGGTAGAAGTCCTACCTTGATATCCATGTCTGTGTCTCACACCGTAATCCCGGTCCGCTATACGTTAGCTCCGTGGATCCACGCACAAATCCTAAACGTATAGTAACTTAGTTCATTAGTACCTAACCCGAGGTATCCTATGTTAACAAATCGTCTCATGGTGTCCTAGTGTGCCATTTAGGTTCACAAAATCATTTTATAAAATTGGGATTTCAATCGGGGTTCAAAATAGTGAAAACGGGTAAAAAACCACAAAATTAGGTTATGTTCGGTCAGCTTGCCGGTTCCCCTAGTTTAGCCAGCCGAACTGCATAGTTCGACCTGCTGGAAATCCAAGTCCGGTCGGCCGAACATTTTCAGGTTCGGCCTATCGGTGGTATGAATCCGGCCTGTCGAAGATCAAGTTTGGCTTGTCGATCTGGGAAATTCCAAAAATTTTCACGCACGGGTTCTCGGCCTCCCGAACCCAAATCTTCAATCCAACCTGTTTTTCTCAGTGCTCAGGCATAGGCAATGATCAAAATTGATAAATAAACATTATTAAACACTTTTCAACTCATTAAAACAAGATTTAAGCAAGATTTTCACAAAAATCTAAAAATAGAGAAAATAGAGGAAAAATAAAAAATCTTGATTTCAATCCGTTTTTTATCAAACAAAGTTTCAATTCTAGTTATTCTAAGTTACTCTAACCTAGATTAAAGCTTTTCTAAGCTCAAACGAGCTCAAATATCAAAATACAAGAAATTTGAAAAATAGGAAAACTTTTAAATTTTAGAAACTAACCTCGAATCGAAGCTTTAAAACAAGTTTGAAATCATCCAATCGAGTTCCTAAGCCTCCAATATGCTAACCCGAAGCTTGAAATCGAAATTTATTTTCAAAATTTTAGAGAGAGATTGAGAGAGAGAATGAAACCAAGAGAGTGAGAGAGGCGAGAGAGTGACGAGCGAGAGAGTGAGGGAAAAATGAGAGGAAGAGAAAGAAAAGATGAAATAAATAGAGGAAGAGGAAGAAAAGTGGTTGCACAAGATTGTGTGCAACTACACACTATTTTCAAATTAAATTGCTTTGTTAAAATTTTAAATTAACAATTGAAAACAACTTCGTGAAATTAAAAACTATTCAAGGAGTAAAATAACAATAAGTTTTAATTTTTTTTTTTTTACAAAATAATCAAATTAAGTTTGAAGTACTCATTATGGCACACTAATCTACCATTTTACACTCTAATGACATTTAATCAACTTCGGGGTGTTACAACCATCCTTTCTACCTTGTTGTTACCATGCTACTTATGTCTCCGTTAGGCCATACGGGGATCTACATTATATAAACTTGTTAGTATTTATCAACTTGGTGAAAACATCTGCTAAATTGTTCTTAGTATGGATTTTTTGTATATCTACATTTCCATCTTCCACTACTTTTCTCAAAAGTGACACCAAACACCTATGTGCTTTGTCCTAGAATGAAAGGTTGGATTCTTTACAATGTGTGCAAGGTACTCTGACTGTGACAAAATAAAGTAATCTTCTCTAGTTTGTGTCTGAGCTCCTCCAGTAACCTTTGAATTCAAATTGCTTCCTTGTAAGCTTGTGTAGCTACAATGTATTCAGCTTCTATTGTAGATAATGCCACAATAGTTTGCTGTTTTGAAACCCAGCTTACAGCTCATCTTGCAAGTGTGAACACATAGCCTGTAGTGGATTTTCTTTTATCCATATCACCTACAAAATCTAAATCCACATAGCCCCTGATAGTAAAATCTGACCCTCCATAGCATAATGCAGCGTCTGAGGTACCCTTGATGTATCTTAGGAACCTCTTAACAGAAATCCAATGCTCTCTACTAGGATTCTCCATACATTGATTAACCGCTCCCACTGTTTGTACAAAGTCTGGTCTTGTACAAATCATAGCGAACATTAGGCTCCCTACTACTGATGCGTATAGTACTCGAGACTTTTCCTTCCTTTCTGCTTCATTGCTTAGAAACATCTCAAAAGAAACAGGAAGAGGGGCAGAAAATGACTTACAATTTGAAGTGTTGCAAGATCTTCCTTACGCAATTCTTATAAGATAACTAAATCTTTCTATTATTTTTGTCTCAGTAAATTTGCATCCCTAGAATCATGTTTGTTGGTCCTAAGTCCATATCAAATTCCCTAGCGAACTGTACCTTCAATGCATGGACTCAATCTTTGCTAGGGTCTAATACAAACATGTCGTCCACGTACAACAGTAAAATGAAGAAGTCTTCATCACCAAAGCTCTTGAAATACGCATAAATGTTTGCAATGAGTTTTTTGTATCCAAGGCTCATGATATAGGAATGAAATCTCTTGTACCTATACCTTGGCGCCTGTCTAAGACCATATAGAGACTTGTTCAACCTGCAAATCAAGTTTTCGTTGCCTTCTTCTGCAAAGCCTTCTGGTTGGAGCATATAAATCTCTTCTTCAAGATCACCATGAAGAGAAGCAGTTTTCACATTTAGCTGCTCTAGATGTAGGTCAAACATAGTACACATCGCTAGAACTACTATGATGTAACGCTCTTATATGGGAGTTAACAGTTTTTAATGAATTAAAATAAAAATTAAAAGTAAAATTTAAAAATAAGATTACCCGAGACTTAAATGAAAACTCTCAAATCAAAAATAAAAATATAAATGACAATTAAATTATAGTTTAATGTAGCACCTTAAATTTAATAATATAAAACTGTCATCATCATCATTTCAACCTTCAACATATCTTAATACAGTCATAGAAAGTAACAATCATACGTACATTATCAGGAGAACATTCTTAATAATTGAAGTAATCCCAATGTAATATAACTATATAGCTTCCTTAACTATTTTCTTTGTAACTGCCTCACACTTAGTGAGTCCTAAAAAGATGAAAATATAAGGGAATGAGCGTCAACATACTCAGTAGGAAAAACCATTACTCACATTTAGGTTTTTATCATTACTACATTAAAACTTGCATGGTTAGTTAATGCTCATCATTATCCAAATTATGAGATTTATTATGCTCATATTCCGTGGATATCATAGTTAATCATTACCGAGTTTCATACACATACATATAGACAAATATTACAGTTCATTATTATTCCTAGGTATCCACATTCAATAGAGTATCACTTAACTCATCGAAACCCAAATGGGCACGCTTAACCACTCTCCAATCATTCCAAGGGTGTTCTGGTGAGGGGACATCAAGCCCCGAGTTCTCACCAAGTCGATTTCTATACAGTGCGTTCTAGGACTTAGGGAGCGACATCATCTCTCCCTATTTTACCTTTTAGGGTATTCGTGTCCAAGAACGTAATCGCCACCCTCTTCACGTCTCATCATTTCTGTATATTCAATTATTATTTATAGAGTCAGTTTTCCTAACCATGCTTCTCAATTTATAACAACACGTGTCAATTCATTATGATCCTTGCTGTACAATATAGGACGAGTTCCATATCATCATGTATCATATACTTTCAAAATACCATATACATATCTTGCAACATAAAACAACAAATTTTAATTTATCAAAATCTCACAAAAGATGAGTAATAGAAATCCCTACCTTTCAAGCTTATCAATAATCTTTTAATCTAGGAATCAATTAACGTTAGCTCCACACTCCCTTGATCCTAAGGCATGCATAAGGACAATTAAAACTAAAGCACAATATACAACCACATTCATAAGTAAATCATGTGTAAATCCATCTTACTAGTGTGCCATTAAAGCTTTTATGCAAATTTTTTTTTGAATACCAAACTAAACAATTTTTGTCTTAACACAATATAAAATGTATACATGTAATCTATATGTTTTAGTCCCTAATAAGATTCATCAATCTCTTAGGATAGTATAGGAAAGGTTGCAAGACATTAAGGAATTAGGAGGTGAGCAAAGTTGGGTTTTTAGTTTAGGTTAGCAGCTGGTATGCCATAGCAAACTAATAGTATACTTTTGCAAAAAGGACAGGTTTACTATTTACAATCAGCACACGGTTTAACAGGTAGTTTACTTAAGGTAAACGGGTAGTATACTACTACTAGCAAGTTTACTAGTTTCCAATCTAAAAATTGAAAAATTCATAGAAAATAAAATACATATCCGATTTAGGCTTATGATAGCTCATTAGAAAGCTTAGGATATCTACTTTAAATGTGCAAACCAATTTACAAAATTCATTTTCATTCAATACTAGAATTTCAAGGAAGAGCCATTGCCCATAGAGGTATTACAAATTTTATGGAATACCAAGTTTCCCTTTACACCAAATCATATTGTCCTCATACAAAATCTCAAAACCATATCAAAATATGTAGTATGCATTATATACTCATAATAAACATATTCTCGTGGATTTTTTTAATACAAATATCATCATCAAACTATATCTCAAGTATTTCTTGCAAATAAGGGTGAAAACATGTTTATATCAAACTTGCTCATTCAAAACCATAAAATGTAAATTATGCAGCAAAATAAATAAGTAAAATTCAAAGTAAAGATTATAGATAAAACTAGATTAATTTTCTAAAAATATTACCTCAAAATCTCATTAAAGACTTTAAGTCATCAATTCAGGGGATTAAAGCTCAAGTTCAACTTTAGCATGGAGACTTCTGAACGACATGGAGCTGGGTTTCTCAAACTTAGAGAGGAGAATAAAGAAGAAGAAGAAGAAGAAGAAGAAGAAGAAGGGAATGAGAGGAAGACATTTCAAGGAGGAAGGGAGAGATAAGTGTTGAATGGAGAAAAGAAAATAAATACATGGTTTTTCTTTGTTGGAGGGCCCGATTGAAGAAGGAAAATAATGGGAAGTGGGAGACAAGTAGGTGAAGCATTAAGTGTATTATGTCTCCTTCGGAGACTTTAGTTCATATAATGCCAAATGGCATTTTCATAATTAATTTGATGTTCCAAGAGCGCTTCGGTAAATATACTAAATAGATATAGAAAAATTTTTAGAAAATTTTGAAATAGGTAGAAATAAATAGAATGAAATAGATTTTAGATGAAACGGATTTTAGTTGGCACACTAATAATTAATTTAATTACCATATTGCCTATTAAGAAAATAATGGGTATCACAACCCTACCCCCCTTAAAGAAATTTCATCCTCGAAATTTCAAATCTAACAATACTTGTAAGAATCACAATTCTGTAATGATTCTACTTTCGGCTCTATACCCTCAGTGTTATTGTGTCTCCAACATGAGTTTCCATATCTTTTTTCTTTTGCTTGGGATATCAACCATGCTTCAAAACATCAAATCCCTCATCAGGAGTATTTCTAATAGGTTTCAAATTTTCAACACCATGTAATAATTTAGGAATCCAATTAGAAAAGCACAGATGCTAGTCATACCATGGACTATCCATGGATTGTGACTTACAGCAAGTAAACTAAAACATAATCATAAAATATATCATAAGTGCTTCCATTCAAAATTATACATTAAACTCATACATAGAGATATTAGAAGGAATCTCGTAATTATACTCAACTCGACAGATTCTTCATTAAACAGCTATCCTCATGACACAAACGTTTAACCCAAATAATATACTCATTTTTTTTCCTACAAAATATCCCCACAACTGACTTTGGTACTTCCACATAACATTTACAGAATGCTACACATTACAAACATGATATAGACACGTTTTGAGAGTACAAGGCACTCCGTATATCCAGCTCTCCATATCATGCATGCTTAGAGAATACAAAAGCATCGATAAACAAAAGATCGGATCTTAAGTAGGATGCGTTACAAGAGCATCAAGTACTCCGTATCCAACCATCCCCGCAATAAGCTCAATTAATGTAAAAGTTTTAACAATGGCATACTACAAGAAATACAAAATGCAAGGTAAATAATTATTGCGTGACACACGAAATACGGACACACATGCCTACATGCCATGGATAAAACCAAAAGATTGCAGATAGAGATTCGAATCAATTGGCCGCTCCTAGCTTTCCCTTTCCCATTCAAGCTTAGATGTTGCAGTGTCGGATTCTGGATGTATGATTTGCATCTTATCTATCAATTCCTCAGCAGTTGAAGCAGTAACAAAGATTTGTCTCTTTGATTCTGCAACAATGTTTTCTTCCACAGCATAATCTAGAAATTTCAAAAGACCATCATAAAAGCCATTTATATTCAGTAGTCCCAAGGGTTTAGAATGAAAGCCTAATAATTGCTTACAAGCAACTACGAATATTTCCTCAATGGTACCTAGACCACCAAGTAATGCTATAAAAGCATCAAAATTATTGATTATGGCTTTAAGATTTCTAGGGATGCTCCTGACTCCTTTTTCCTTACCTATGGTTTCCTTACAAAGGTTTCCTTTAGCTAGAATATGAGGCCAAATCCCTATAGCTGTGGCGTCACTAGATCTAGCTGTAGCGTCATATTTTTCATCATTTTCATATTACCACCCCCATAGATTATGCTAATCTTCCTGTGTGCTAGGACTTGCCCTAAGTATTTAGCAGCTTCTACATAGGCTTTATCCTTTCCAAGGCTAAAACCACAAAAGACACTGATCTTTCTTATTTTCTTGGTGGACTGGGAGGTAAACATATTTGGTATATATAAGTGATTGCTTCATGTTTGCTCTATTTAGACCTCAAGTTCTACATGAGATTTTAAGAATTAGGAATACACAAAAAGGACTAAAGAGACAGACGAGTAGGTAATGAAAAGGTAATCCAAAGATTTAAACAAAATCTTATGTAGGTAAGAAAATAAGAAAAAGTGATTGATAGTTTATGGAAAATTTGATTTACTTTATGAAAAAAATTAGACTCTAATTGTATAAGTTTTGACAATTGAGAATAATTCGATAGAAGACACTCTTGACACGACTGTAAACCTTTTGACAAACATACATCGAGTCTAGAAATTCAATATAAACGACAAATATTGTAGAACTTTTAAAATTTGACACACAAATCTTGAAATATCTAGATAAGTTTTCAAAATTCAAACATGTTACAGTACCGTATGTGACATGTCAGATAAGATAATATATTTTATTATATATATATATATATTTAAGAAAACCATAAATTAAATGAGATACTAACACTTACTGTGTCAATCTAATAATCACAATTATTTTGAACACAAAGGCAAATATTCTGAGTAAAAGAAAAATACAAACTGTTAAACATCAACTGAAACTATTTCAAATAAGCAAAGACTAAACAACCTTTATAGAGCGATGACTTATTCCCAGTCCACTTTTCTTATGGCTTGGCAAACATGATCTAGAAATACCATATTCCTAAGACGTTGTCTTTCTACGTGGAATTTAGGCCAGAGTTTAAAAATAGTTCCTTGAACATATCCACTAGGGTGACCATGGAGAGGAGGATGGATGCTATCCAAGTTCTCCTTTGAAAGTCCATCCCTACAAAACCTTATTTTATCCTCTCTATTCATAGACATATAACCAGGTGAAGTACATTTACCTTTACAATTTTGTCTTCCACATTTATTACATGTTACCGCGATAGCACGGGCTATTCTTTTTATTCCACTACGACTGATACCCGTTCCTGGTAAACCGACATCTTGACTGAAGTCACTCAGACGGACCTTTCCCTCTATCAACATTCTCACATCACAAGGAATGCCAAAATGCATAAGAATCCACAACCGAGTGATCCTAGCCTTGTATTTCTTTCTGAGAATCTATTGGGAGAGTGATGGGAAATACTTTCTGAAGTGTTGGTACTTTGGGTCCATGATGAGATGAAAGAGGAGTAAATAGAAAGGAAAAATGGAGACAATAAATTGCAGAATCCTAGAATTCCTTCTTCTTTTAGAGAGAAAAAAGAAGTTCTAGAGAGAAAGAAGAAGATTTGAGATTTAGAAAGAGAATAACAAATTAAGAGAGAGAGTGTGAGCTCAAAGAAATAAGCTCCCATGCACAATAAACATATATGTAAACAATGATTAAACCACTATAGATGACACGTATAGAGGCCACGTGAGAGCGACAGTATGAGTCAAACTGATTCAGGATTTAAACTAGGCCCAAATGTTTGAAGTTGAAATGGGTTAGGTTGTTTTGGGCCTTGACACATTTAGAATGAGTTAAATAAGAAACATAAAATTGAAAACTAGTTTGTACAGATCTTAAGCCCATTTCAAAGTTCACTAAAAATAAAAATAACTATGAACAATAAGTCTAATTTTACGACAATCAAGGATCTTTTTGAATGGTATTCAAATTATTCCATAACAACATAATCCTCTAGTAACTCAAATAATTTGTTTTAATCATAGCCTTATTGAACAATGCATAAACTCATATGTTATCCTTAATACTTAACATCTATAAATGGATCCATCATCATTACTACCAAGGGTTTAGAGTGTGACCAACCTTTAAATCAATACAATTTACATCTTCCAATATAGACCACATTAAAGAGCAAGGACCATTAACGTTGTCACTTAAGGATATCTACTTTCCTTACAATCCCACTTATACAATCTTTAATTTTCTTATATAACAAAACTTCAAGTGACCAAGAGATTCACATTTAAGCATCTAAAGATTAAACCTTTCATTATAAAGATCCAAAATCATCATTGGTGCCCTAAATATTACGATTTACCTAAGGAAATTCCTATTGGTTACTTTCACATTGCATCTATTCATAAAGATTCATTGATACACTTAAATACAATGTACGCAACAAAATATTTCAACCTTGAAATTCATGCATTCTTGCCTTTACACAGTTTCAACAGACGAAAAATCTAACGTTTATCTCACTCAAGATTCAATACCATGGATTCCTAACTTATCTCATATTCCTCAAGTAAATAAACTTTCAAGAAAAGTTATTGACACTTATGTACTCCATCGAATCCACACATAATCACTACTTAGGTCTGAATCAATTACGAAGAATTTGGCACATCTATGCCAAACTTTGAAGTCAACAAATCAAACCTTATATTTCTTATTTTTTTCACAAGGTTAAAAGGCTCTTAAATCCTCATATCTACACACATTTCTCATCTTTCTATGCGAATTAGATATGCTTCTAGATCCTAGTATTATATGAATCTCTCATAAGCATTCCACTTATAAACCCATTCCATATACTTATCATTCCCTTATAACTATTAATACTTTTCTTCTATATAATTGTCGTACTCACATAACCGTTAATATTTTCATTCTAAAGTCTTTCCATTTTACATCATTCTGGACTGTATAAATCAACTTGAAGTTTCATTTTGATGATGACAATGAAAATTTAACTTCAAAACCATCTCAAAAACAAATTTTTAAAGTGGTGCTACACTTCCTAGGTTAATCGAACCTAGGCTCTGATATCAAAAATTCTGTAACGCCCCTATATGGGGGTTAACAGTTCTTAATGAATTAAAATAAAAATCATAAATAAAAGTAAAACTTCAAAAATAAGATTGGCTGGGACTTAAATGAAAACTCTCAAATCAAAAATAAAAATATAAATGATAATTAAACCACAGTTTAATGTAGCACCTTAAATTTAATAATATAAAACTATCGTCATCATTATTTCAACCTTCAACATATCTTAATATAGTCATAGAAAGTAACAATCAATACTTACATTATCTGGAAGAACATTCTTAACAATTGAAGCAATCCCAATGTAATATAGCTACATACTTTCCTCAACTATTTCTTCGTAACCACCTCACACTTAGTGAGTCCTGAAAAAATAAAAATATAAGGGAATGAGCGTCAACATGCTCAGTAGGAAAAGCCATTACTCACTTTTAGGTTTTTATCATTGCCACATTAAAACTTGCATGATTAGTTAATGCTCATCATTATCCAAATTATGAGATTTATTATGCTCATATTTCATGGATACCATAGTTAATCATTACCGAGTTTCATACATATACATATATACAAATATTATAGTTCATTATTATTCCTAAGTATCCACGTTCAATAGAGTATCACTTAACTCATCGAAACCCAAATGGGCGCGCTTGACCACCCTCCAATCATTCCAAGGGTGTTCCGGTGAGGGGACATCAAGCCTCGAGTCTTTATCAAGTCGATTCCTGTACACTGCATTTTGGGACTTTCGACCCAAGGGAGCGTCATCACCTCCCCTTATTTTATCTTTTAGGGTATTCGTGCCTAAGGATGTAACTGCCGCCCTCTTCACGTCTCACCATTTCTCTATATTAAATTATTATTTATAGAGTCAGGTTTCCTAACCATGCTTCTCAATTTATAACAATATGTGTCAATTCAATATGTTCTTTGCTACACAATATAGGACGAGTTCCACACCATCGTGTTATAGAGATAATCATACACTTTCAAAGTAGCATATACATATCTTGCAACATAAAACAACAAATTTTAATTTATCAATAGCTCATAAAAGATGAGTAATAGAAATCCTTACCTTCTAAGCTTATCAACAATCTTTCAATCTTGAAATCAATTGACATTAGCTCCACACTCCCTTGATCCTAAGGCATGCATAAGGACAATTAAAACTAAAGCACAACATACAACCACATTCATAAGTAAATCATGTGAAAATCCATCTTACTAGTGTGCCATTAAAGCTTTTATGCAAATTTCTTTTTGAATATAAAAAAAAAAACAATTTTTGTCTTAACATAATATAAAATGTATACATGTAATCTATATGTTTCAGTCCATAATAAGATTCATCAATCACTTAGGATAGTATAGGAAAGGTTGAAAGACATTAAGGAATTAAGAGGTGAGCAAAGTTGGGTTCTTGGTTCAGGTTAGCAACTAGTATACCATGGCAAACTAGCAGTATACTTTTGCAAAAAGGACAGGTTTACTATTTACAATCAGTTTACGGTTTAACAGGCAATTTACTTAAGGTAAACAGAAATCAACACGGTCTAGTGTTGCTTTATAAGAAATCTGACCTTCTTCTAGCTTATCTTCCACTTGAATTGTAGTAGTCTCTAGATTTTCTTTCAAAGTACTATCATCTCCCTTTCCTTTTTGCAGTTTTTCCTCTGTAAATATTACATCTCTACTAATGGCAACTTTGTGGGCTGAAGGATCCCACAAGCGATACCCCTTTACTCCATCAACATACTCCAAGAAGATACATTTCCTAGATTTTGGGTCCAACTTTGATCTTTCTTGATTGTTATACATTGCATACACCAAACTCTTAAATGTATGCAAACGAGAGTAGTCAACTGTCTTAGTAGTCCATATCTCTATTGGCGTCTTTAGATTAATCGTAGTTGATGGAGACCGATTGATTACATAACAAGTGATACTAACTGTTTCTGCCCAAAAGGACTTTGCTAGTCTTGCAGTCTTCAACATAGCCATCATCCTATCTGTCACAATCTACCTTTTTCAGGCTATGATACCTTTTTCTTACTTACATTTAAGCCAGAACTTAGGATTTTTTTTAAATAAATATTTTACATATATTGATTTTAACAACTTTCAAATTACAAACATATACATATATTTACATATACAAACTTTCTTTTTACAATATTGTTTGCCAAATATTCTCGAGAAAGGTTCTGTCTTACTTAGCTATGTTTTAACTTTTATACAATGCATTTCAAAATAACTTAAAAACATATTACAGCGGAAACAAACTATGGCAGTATCGATACATGTTCTGCACATTACTCATCCCTCCGCCAACTCAACTATGAAATTTTTCTGACTTTTTTGTCAGAATACCTACAGCATGAAATACTTAGTGAGCTAAGCCTAGTAAGTCCCATATAGCCCACATGCACATTCAATAAAATGCATGATCCAGTTATGCGTTCTTATAAACCTTCTTTATCATTATCATTTCTTATCTTTAACTAGGGCCCAAGTGTTCATACCATTGCACACTTACGTCTACGTGACACCGTGACCATACTATATCTTTAAACTCCTCTTAAGTCAGGAGTCGGTATGACACTTTTCTTAATTTTTGGTGATGTATTTACTAGTCCAATTATTATGGTTTTCATACCATACATAAAGTGATAATCATATGTTATACACAAATATAAATGCTATTATACAGTATAGTACACACAGGTATATTCTTTATATACTCATAGGTATACATTAATATACACACAAGTATACGACATAACATACACACAAGTATTTATTTTGTATACTCACAGGTACACACCAATATACTCATAGGTACTCATATCATAGCATACACATAGGTATACACCTTGATATACACACAAGTATACATATACTCATATTACATTCTATACTTATAATTTCACACTATAGGTGGGATGGGTACTTACTTGGTTCGGGTGTTGAATATTTTGACCTCAGTTCCTTGTTGCTAGTCCTCTAGGATCCTGTTTGGCCAATTACAAAGCTATTAGCCAAGTTTCACTATTTCCTCTATGTCTCAATATGAAACAATCGTAAATTAATAAATTAAGTTGAATAATTGTATTCAACTCCACTAATCTTGGTTTTCTTACTTTTATCTAACTCTACCATATCGTCCCTAATAAAGGGCAAAAAATTTTTTCTAATCATTCCTTTTTCCCTTTGGAAACGTTTTGGAGTTATTTGAGGCACTCAAGAAAAAAATGACAATTTTGCCCTTAGTGGGCTTACTAACTTCCCGAGCTCGATTTCGCTATTTTAACGAAAATAGCTACGTACTAATTTTAAAATAATACCTTAGTGGGACGGATATCCTTATTTCATATTTATGCCCCATTTTAGTAAAACCTTGCAATTTTGTCCCTTAACTGAAAATTTTGACAGTTTTATTCCTGGCACTAAAATTAATCTTTTTAAACCATAATTTTTCATTTTTCATAAGGAACATTTTTGTTCAAAGTACTATATTCAAAATCCTTTGAAAAAATAACATTTTTGCCATTTTAAATTTTTTTTTTCAATTTTAACAAATTCCTATAAAATTAAAATCTCATAAACGGTTGAGATTTTCGACGAACAGCTTAGGGTGTTTAATAGTTTTGTCGAGATCTACAACTTTCATGCTTTAACTTTTTAAAATTCTCACTGCACAAGGATGTTTTTGGGCATTTTTTAATTTTACCAAAAGAAACTTTTTCTTACAATTTGATCCTTGTGTTATTTTTGTAAAAATTCATTTTTAAACAGCATATCTACCCTTGTATAGCTAGTTCTAACCCTTGTCCAAACCATTTTCATGCCTACTCGTCATTTTTGTAAAACTAACATTGGAATTACAAAAATAACCCTTTTTACACAAACTACCATTTTGCACAATAAACCCTAAATTTTCATAATATCAATATGCCATAATTCATATGTCTATAGAATTTAACCAAAAATTTACTTGAAAACCCACATACCTTTGAAAGAATAAAAATCAAAATTAAAATCACGTAATTTCAAAACTTAAAGAAATCAAAACTTACCCCAAATGGAAACTTTGAGCTTCTAGCCTTCCAAGGCACTTTTGAACCCTTTTTCCTAGGTGTTTTTTATGCAAAAATACCATGAATCAATTTCTCCCTTAACCCAAGAAAAAAACTTTAAAAACTTGAAAAAAGTTTAGGTTTTTACCTTAAACTTGGTAAAATTCCTTGAGCTTTGTTCCTTGAACTTAATTAGGGCTAGTTTCACAAAGATGTGGGTTTGAGAAAATTTTTGGGAAGGTTCATCAACGGTGGCCGTGGGTGAGAAGAAGAAGAAATGGGGAAATTTTGGCTAAAATCACATTTAATGCATGCTTATCCCTTTAAGTGACTCATCAAGTAATCCATTGGGTTACTAGTGTCTTAATGGGGTTGGGCCACCTTTCATGGCATGGTGGCCCAATAGAATTTCAATGGGTGTCCACTTAAAGGGCCCTAAAAAATTTTACACTGTGTAATTTTTCACCA
Organism: Artocarpus hirsutus; assembly: GCA_946598075.1. Lineage (NCBI taxonomy): Eukaryota > Viridiplantae > Streptophyta > Magnoliopsida > Rosales > Moraceae > Artocarpus > Artocarpus hirsutus. Next base: position 15,894 of record CAMOHE010050132.1, read on the forward strand.
CATAGTATTTTTCTTACACTGCCATGGTAAAATTAGTGCACAACAAATCCTTAGACTGTATAAAATATTTTACTTACCTTTGGTTTACTTTTGGAGGCCAAACGTAACATTTTTCATATCTGGTTTTTACTTAGCGGTATACTTATACTGGTTCTTTTTTGCAATGGGTTAGGGTTTTGGTGGACTCTATGTCTTATTTATACTCTAATTACCCATTCGTTTGTATCACAATTTTACAATTAATTGTGATGTAAAATTTATTTTATGGATATTATTTACAAATTCCTAAGTATTTAAACTCATAAAATCTGTATTAACAATATCTAACATTGCATCACGTTCGCATTGAAATTTTCAATTAATACTACTTATTTATACATTATCACAATTTTCACAAAAATTACAATTTTTAAGGGTAAATTCATTAATTAAACTCAATTAAATATTAGGTTTTATCAATGAATTTCTCCTGGTCCTTACATTATCTAACAAGGTTTTGTTCTTCCGCTCTACTACTCCATTTTACTGAGGAGTGTATGCCACCATAATTGCCTTTTGATGCCCTCTTTTTGACAGAATACATCAAAATCATCGACAGTATATTCTTCACAATTATCAATTCTCAGACACTTGATCTTCTTTTCAGATTCAAGTTCTACCCATGCTTTGAGTACTTTGAAGATTGGAAACACAAATGCTTTCTTCTGGATTAGATACACCTAATATCTTCTAAAGTAATCATCAAAGAAAGATACAAAGTATCTTGCCCATCTTAGGGATAAAACCGGTGCTTTCTAAACATCTGAGTAGATTAAGTCTAAGATTCCTTTGCACTTAGCTGTTGATATGCTGAACTTTAATCTATGTTGCTTGTTTATAACAATGCTTACAAAATGTTAGTTTTTCCAATTTGAGCTCCGATAGTAGTCCTCGTTCATAGAGACTCTTCAAGCCTTATTCCAACATATGGCTAAGCTTACGATGCCACATCATCGTCGATTCCCTCGAAACTAGTCGATGCAACATATGACTCTTCCTCATGGTATGTTTATCCCAAAAGCCTGTATAGATTAATTGCCACCTCTTCTGCCTTTATGACCACAAGTGCGCCTCTGATAATCTTCATGATCCCTTTCTTTATATGGGTCTTGCATCCAGCATCATCTAATTGTCCCAAAGAGAATAGATTCTTCTTCAGACCCTTCATATGTTGTACCCTGTGTATGGTGCGAATATTAACATCATGCATCTTCATTTTGATAGTGTTGATTCTAGCGATCTTTGAGGCATGATAACTTCCCATGAATACATACCCTCCTAAGATTAGCTCATATTGGTGAAACCATTCTCTTCGAGGAGTCATATACTATGTTGCCCCTGAATCCATGATCCATGCATCAGTGAGCTTCTATCTACCATTAGCAATTGTTTTTGCTTCGCTACATAGAACGCCATCATTATTTGAGGTACTTGCTACATTCCCTTGAGAATTGTTTTCGCCACTCTGTTTACTCCAACAATCCTTTTTCATGTGCCATTTCTTATCACGATTGTAGCACTTGATGTTCTTCTTACTTCTAGACTTTGATCTACCATGACTTTGGCTCCTAGTAGGGCCATGTTCCGTTGATCTCCCTCTCATCATCGTCAGAGCCTCTGCCTACCACGAGCTTGCCAACCTATCTTCCTTTTTCTTGCACCAACTATCTTCTTCTAGAGTCGAAACTACAAAATCATTAAGGATTAAATACTTCGTAAGGGTATTGTTAGTTAAGTTGTTGATGAGTTGATCATACAAGTCTGGTAAACTTTAAAATAGAATTTTTGCACGTTCACTTTCCCTATTACGTGCCCAAATGATGTGAGTTAAGAAAATAGGGTACTTAGAGTGTTGATATGATCGGTGACTGATGTTGGTTCTGCCATTTGAAGTGTGTACAATCTTCCCTTTGGGAAGATCTTGTCGTGGAGTGACTTGATCTCGTACAACTTCGTCAGAGTCTCCCAGATTTATTTTGTTGTCTTCTTCTCTGCAATAATTGATAGTACTTCATCCGCTAGTGCCAAGTGTAAATTGGAAATAGCGTTGTTGTCTATCTTATTTCACTTGTCATATTCTCTGATTTCCTGTGGCCTACCATCGATAGCTGCCACGCAATTGTCCTTTCCTAAAATTGCTCGCATCTTTATTTTCCACAATGTGAATTGCTTCCATTGAACTTTTCTATTTCAAACTTTGCTACCATCTTGTTCACCATGACCTGCTTGACTATTATTGTTTCACTATAAATAGTAGATGTGAATGATGCCCGTATACATGAATAGTGTAGTACTATACCACGAATTTAGCTCTGGTACTATTTGTTGGGATAGAAAAGACCAAAAATGAATAAGATGAAGACAAAATAGACATAACTATTTAGCATGGTTTATCTAAATTTGGCTATGTTCACATGGCAAGCACAAAAGGATGTCATTATCAAAACGTAAAAAATTATCCTCTCTAGATCACAAGAAGAGAACAATAGAAACCTTTCTCTTAAAGAAGTAGGAGAAAACGCCTCACAATTATCACTCAAAGAAAATACTTAGACTTTTAAGAATGAACTCAGAGAATGAGATGGGATACACTTAATGAAGAAGGGGACCTCAATTTATAAGCAAGCTCCCTCTCCATTTACATGTTAAAACCACGTTCTTTTTTTTTTCCTTTTTCTCTTTCTTTCCCCTTTTTCTTCCTCTTATTTTGTCTTTCTTTTTTTTTTTTTCCTGTTTTTTGTTTTCTTTTCTCAATTTGTTGACAAAGGAGGGACAAGGAGTCACCCACTCCTACCTACTCCTCCATTACACTCCTTTTGTTTCCTGATATTGCAAATTTCCTTAACTCTCATTTCTCCATTTGTCTGAGATGGGTCCCACGAAACTCCTTTTGATCTAGGCTTTTCAATTGATTCTGGTCAATAAGTTACATGCTTACTCGAGTCGCTTTAAGCTTGCCAAGAGATAAGATATGAAGTTAGCCAGTCACACTTTTCTAGAGCAGCAAAGGCAGACTCCCCTTTAAATTGGTGAAGGTAAAGACGGGGGGACAACGAAGAAAGTAAAGGATCTTTGGTACTGCAATTTTCAATCCAATAGTAATCAAAAGGAAATTATTAGGATTATTAATATCAATGACCCTTAAACTTTAGGGTTTCTCCTACTTTATATTTTGAACTTTAAAAATCATTATTTTATCCTCTAAACTTTCAAACTCTTCATTTTACGCCTTAAACTTTAAAAATCACCATTTTACATCTTGAACTTTCAAAATGATGATTTTTTAAATTTAGGAGACAAAATAAGAGAAAACCTACAAGTTCAGGGGTTATTGGTGTTAATAACCTAAATTATTATAATACAACACCCCACTAGTGAGTTTTGCGAGTGTACTAAATATGCATGTTGTGCAACTTGTGCACCTTGCATGTAATATTCGTGTTATGCACTATTAATATCTTTTAGAATGCTCATAGTAGGGCCTGCCATACAATTGGCAACTAAACTGTAATAAAAAACCAGCAGAAAGAAAAGAAAATAAAAAAAGAAGGGAATTTTAATAACCACCGTTGAAGATGTTCCATTTCTGCATGGACCGTCTGACCTAGTGAATATGATATTCATAATTGCTACGTGTATCTGTCAGTAGTATTTCATTTGGTGGGGCTAAGTCTCAAGTTCAACACATTCTTAATCAGAATAATAGCCCTAAGTACCAACTTGTGCACCTTGCATGTAATAATCGCGTTATGCACTATTAATATCTTTTAGAATGATCATAGTAGGGCCTGCCATACAATTGGCCACTAAAGTGTAATAAAAAAACCAGCGGAAAGAAAAGAAAATCAAAAAAGAAGGGAATTTTAATAACCACCGTTGAAGATGTTCCATTTATGCATGGACCGTATGACCTAGTGTAGTGAATATGATATTCATAATTGCTATGTGTAATTGTCAGTGGTATTTTATTTGGTGGGGCTAACGCTCAAGTTCAACACATACTTGAATGAAAATAATACTTCTAAGTACCAAGTACTACCTGACAAAAGATGCTAATAATCATTTTATATCACGGATTACATCAATGCGATAATGATATTATTAGACATTGAGAGAGAAATATGTTGTTGTCCTTATTCATCTTAGCAATAAACGTGACAAGTATAGCACATAATGTGCTCTAGCTACTTTTCGTCTCTCACCGAACAACCCCTCTTTTATGTGTGATAAATGGAATGGCTTAAACATATCACCCTTGTGTGTCCTTTCCATTTTAAAATCATGTTCTTTGAGAATGAATTTCAAAGAGGTTTTTACTTTTTAAAATTAACAAACACACTAAAATTAATTGTTTTACAAACTAAATATTTACAATAATTATTAAAATATTTATTTTACAATAAAACACATAAAATTAATTAAAACTTCTAAAATTCTAGCCTCTTTTGGATTGACACAGATATAATTTTTTAAGACTAGAAAATATTTTTAGAAATTACTAAAAATATAATAGAATATATTTACAAACTTAAAATTTATTTGGAAACACTTTAAGACTCAAAATAAAATCACCGCACATTATTTTAGGTTTTGATTATTTTCAAACTAATTAATTATAAAACACACAGAGATGATTCTAAAAATTACTAGAAATATTATTAAACATAAAACACACTAAAAACATATTTTTAAACTTATTTACACACTAAGACACAAAAATACTTATTGACACCAAAATGCTCTTAATTAGAATGAGAAATAAAAGTATAAATAAATGATTTTATTCTTAGAAAATGTACACTTTTACAGCCTCATCACACCCCCAACCAGCTTATTGCTAACATTTTGAAATGATTTACTGTATATTTCCACAATGCAAACCATTTAACTATAATTTGACTCACCTAACTAGAAAGACTAATAAACAAAAATTTTATTAAATAGTTTATATGCTATTTAACAAAATCTAAATAAGTCAGACTTAGTGCATCAAAAGATAAAGAATGATTATGAAGTTTCATAAAAAACTAAAAATAAAATTGCTATGATATTTTACTTCAAATCACTCGTGCAGGCAGCAACACTTCAAATTTATCGATTAGAACAATTAAAGAGTAGAAATATAAACAAAAATTAGACTTTACAATAGCTGTGGATAGTGCAATGTTTGGCTCCTTTAAGCTTTTTCCATAATCTATTTTAACAAGCTTTGAGTCAGTTACTCCCAAACCAGTTAGCCTAAGGTCCTAGATGTTAAAGCACCCTTAGAACTTACTAACTCAAGTTAAAGAAGTACGAAAACAAACTTATCCAGTTTTATTCATTAATTTTCATAATTATACACTTTATTCATTGCTTACAATTCTTTTTATCTCTTTTAGTTTTTTTTAATTAATTAATTAGTTAATTTTAAAAATATTACTACCTTTAATTGTTCATCTTTACAATATATCAAAACTCAAATATTCATAGCTTTGATTACCACCACAATTAAGCATTATAGTGTGTGTACGAAAGGAATGGCTTGCAAACACTTTGAAAAATAAAATATAAAAATGTTAAATAAAATCAAAGTTTTAAAAGTCCATAAAATTAAATAATTTAAAGAATAGAAAAATGAAATTACATTAACATGGAATTTAGAAATTGAAACAAAATAATCACATTAATTATAAAGAAACTGATATTTACAAAACACATTTTTTTTCTTTTCAACTTTATGACTCATAAAAACTTACAAATTAACACACAAAAACAAAGAACACACAAAAATTTGGAGCAAAAATAAAAAGCCAAAAATAAAAAAAAAATTGTCACAATTTTGCACAACAATGATACACAACCCTCTGGCGCAACTTAAATTATACATTTTCCCCAATGTATAAAAAGAATAGCAAGGGCAGCAAAAATATAACCTTAATCAGCAAAATTATAGCGATGATCAGTAGCAAACTTTAACAAACCAAAAATAAAAACTAACAAAATACACAACAACATATTACAAACTGGGTCTTTTAAAGTCATATTCCCAAGACTTTATTTTGTTTTAAAAGTCAAAAATTATTTTTTACTCAAATTCTTCAAAATGCATCTCAAGAGGCCATAAATATAGCGTATTTACTAATCACAATTGATTATATCCTCCTTTACTTGGCCATTTTGTAAGAATTAACCTTGAAATTCATTTCAACTTTCAAGGGTTTTTTTGTAAACATTTAGTGCACGTAAAATTAAGCAGAAAATAAAATAAGAAAAGAAAGAACAAAAATAAATATTTACAAAAAGGAGTGATAGAAAACTACTAAGGGTTGGTAAATCAGAACCATAAGAGTGACTTCTTCGGGCTCAGTTATTCGTTCTATATAGCTTTTTAGTCTTTGGCCATTTACTCTGAGTATCCTTCCATCAAATGAATCTTCAATTTCAACAACAACATTTGAGAAAACCTATTTCACAATACATGGACTAGTTCATCGTGGTTTCAATTAACCAAGATGAAGGTGGAAATGGGATTCATAAAGATGAACCCATTAATTTGGCTCAATGTTCTTTCTCAGGAACTACTTATCATGAAATGCTTTCATTTTTGGTCTGTAAATCCATGAATTGTAATAAGCATCATTCCTTAATTCCTTAGGTTGAGAGAGTTGAAGTTTGGCTTAAATGCCTACAGCACTAAGATCAAAGTTGAGAGCTATAATAGCCCAATAAGCTTTATGTTCAAGTTTTACAGGTACATGATAGTCTTTTCCAAAGATGAGCCTATAAGAGACATTCATAAGGGAGCTTTGTAAGTTGTACGGTATGCCTAGAGTGTGTCTTAAAGATGTGATGACCAATTTTTTTGATCTAGATTCATCATTTTTTCCAAGATTTGTTTGAGTATCTATTTGCTGACTCAACTTGCCCATTTTTTTGTGGATAATAAGCAGACAAACCTTTATGAATTATACCATACTTTTGCATTAGAGTATCAAAAGAACAGCTACAAAAAGTGTGCCTTAATCGCTGATTATGGCATGTGGTGTACCATAACTAGATAACATGTTTTCTTTTAAGAACTTTATAATAGTTGTGTTATTGTTAGTATGACATGCTACGGCTTCAATCCATTTTAAAACATACTCCATAGCAAGGAGGATGTATAGGTACCCAAAAGAAGGTAGAAAAGGTCCCATAAAGTCTATTCCCTAGCAATCAAATATTTCTGTTGCGATAATTAGGTTTAGAGGCATCATATGGTGATGGGATAGAGTAACTAATTTTTGACAATTTTCACAAGAACAATAATAGTGATAAATGTCTTTTAACAAAATAGACCAATGAAGACCACATTGAAGAATCTTTGCAGTAGCCTACTTTGCAGAAAAATGACCACCACATGCATCAATATGACAGACTTTAAGACACTGAATACTTCATCATTAGGAATACAATGTCTCATGATTTGATCAAGACAATATTTAAAAAAGTAAAGGTCACTCCAGTAAAAGTAATGCACTTCAACCAAAAACTTTCTTTTGTCTTGCAAATTCCAAGCAAATGGAATTTCTCCAATTGCCAAGTAATTGACAATGTGTGCATACTAAGGTAACTTTGTAATGGAGAATAGATATTTATCAGGAAATTCATCATGAATTGGTAGGCCATCGATAAAATCATTGAATTCCAAACGAGATAAATGGTCAGCTACCATATTCTTAACTCCTTTCTTGTCTTTAATAGTCAAATCAAACTCTTGCAGAAGAAGGATCCACCTAATATGTTAGGCCTTAGCATCCTTTTTAAAAAGAGATATTTAAAGGCTGAATGATCAGTAAAAATAATGATGGGTGAACTAATTAGGTGTGAACAAAACTTGTCAAGAGTAAATACTATAGCAATTAATTCCTTTTTAGTGGTTGTATAATTCATTTGAGCGTTGTTGAAAGTTCTACTTACATAGTACACCACAAAAGGTTTTCTTTCCCTTCACTAACCTAAAACAGCTTCTACAGCGTAATTGCTTGTATCACACATAATTTCAAATCCAATCAGGGATTGCATAATAGATGTAGAGGTTAGCTTAAATATCAAAGTTTGGAAAGATTCTTCACATTCTTTCATCTATTTTGAACATTGCATCTTTCAAAAGAAGATTACACAATAGTCTTGATATGGCTAAAAAATTCTAAATTAACCTTCGGTAGAATCCAACATGTCTAAGAAAATATCAAACATCTCTAATAGTCTTTGAAAGGTCCATGTTCGAAATAAGTTCAATCATAGCTGGATCAACTTCAATGCATCTTTCAAAGACAATGTGTCCAAGTACTATGCTAGATGGAACCATAAAATGACATTTTCCTAATTCAATACAAGGCTTCTTTGTTCACATCTTTTCAAAACGGCTTCAAAGTTAAGCAAGCAAGTCTCAAATGAATCGCCAAAGATAGTCAAATTATCCATAAAACTTCCATAATCTTCTTAACCATGTCGTTGAAAATGTGGATCATGCATCTTTAAAATGTAGTTGGAGCGCTACAAAGTCCCAATGGCATAGCTAAAAAGCATAAGTACCAAAAGGACATGTAAATGTGGTCTTTTTTTTATCTTCTAATGCTATCTCCATTTGATAGTATCCTAAATATCCATTAAGAAAGCAATAGAAAGGATAACCAGCTACACATTCTAAAATTTAAACAGTGAATGGGAGTGGGAAATGATTTTTTCGAGTGGCGGCATTCAACTTTTGATATTCAATGCACATTTGCCATCTAATGACAACTCTTGTTGGAAGAAGATCCCCTTTTTCATTCTTTATCATAGGTTCACCTGACTTCTTAGGAACAACTGAGTTGTACTAAACCATTTACTGTCCCTAATGGGGTAAATGATACCTGCATTTAACAATGTCAACACATCATTCTTCACAACTTCTTTCATTGTGGGGTTCAGCCTTCTTTGGGGTCTTTTCTTAAATTAGGAACTTCGTATAATTGAATATGATGGGAGCAAATCAATGGACTAATATCCTTGATATCAGCTATTGTCTAACCTAATGTATTTTTATGATCACGCAACATGTTGATTAACTGTCGCTCTTGTGATTCATCGAGTTTGGATGAAATGATGAAAGGAAAAGAATCATCAACTCTAAGAATGCATGTTTCAGTCCTTCAGGAAGTTGGGCTAACTTAACTTTTGGGATCTCCTTAATGGATGATTTTGGCTTTTCTTTTTCTAGAAACAACTTTTCAAAACACTATTGCCTTTGTCCAATGAATGTTTAGGAATATCAGAAATGGGATCGGGGTTTTCAAGATCAAAAATTTGGAAGACTTCTTTAAGTACATCAGTTTGCTTCAAAAATTCTTTTTGAACAGCTTCATTACTGATTTCAGTATAAAAATGCTCATCATTGCTGTGAAATTGCTTCCTAATATGGAAAACATTCACTTCAAGAGTTATATTTCCAAAAGAGATTTTCATGAGACTATTTCGACAGTTAATAAGACCATTAGCTGTAACTAAGAAATATCTTTTGAGGATGATAGGAATTTTTCATTCCACGTCTACCTCACATTGAGTATCTAAAATGAGAAAATCCACTAGGTAACAGAACTTATCAACAAAACATCTTTAATTATCCCTTGTAGTTCCTCTATGGAGTAATCTGCCAATTACAAGACCGCAAATTTTGGCTTAATTTGTCCAAGTCCTAGTTACAAGTAAATAGAATAAGACATGAAATTGATGCTGGCTCCTGAGTCTAACAAGGTTTGAGTGATTTCATGGGTTCATATGTAACATGTGATTGTGAGACATCCAAGATCTTTATACTTGATCGGTGCTCTCTGCTCAAGAACAAAGCTTAATTGCTTAGTTAAAAATGTAGTCTTTATGACATGATGCTTGTTTGTCATAGTGCAAAGTCTTTCATAACTTTGGTATAAGCAGGCACTTATTTACCTATTTGTAAAAGAGGAAGGTTGATTCGAATTTGCTTAAAGTGTTCCAAGATTTGTTCATAGTTTTTTAGCACTTTCCCAGTGGATTAAAGAGCTTGGGGAAAGGAGCTTATATCGGAAGCTTATTCACTTCTTTTTGTTGTCTTTATGGAACAACTTCTTCAATACTCATGTCTGTGGTGTTTAATTTTTCCAATGATTTACTGCTACAAGTGGTAACATGACTAACCTCTTCATCATTCTTCTATTTAGTATTAGTGGGTTGTTTCATATTTTGAGTTTGAGTTAAACTTTTTTCAGTCAATTTTGAGATTTCTTTTGTCATTTGTGGGAGAGCAGCTTCAATTTTTTAATTTGACTTGCTTTGTGCTTGAATGAATGCTTGTAATGTATTCTCAAAAGATTTACATGATAAGTGTGAATCATGCTGAGAAGCATGTTCTTTTGGAGCATTTCTCCTTGAATTTCACATTGATATTCAAATGATTACACGATTTGAATTCCTTTTCTAGAAATTTAAATAGTTTCTTCCATCAGGGTTAAGAATTTTAGGACAAGGAATGTGAGATTTATGATATGTCTCTAAGGCATTACATTTTTCCTCATATACTTCTATCATTTTCCAATAAGCATGATAGTCTTGTGGTTGTTGTTCAAGTTTTCCATCTACAAAGCTTGTTCCTTGCAATTTAGCTCTTATGACATCTTGACTTTCTCTCTTATTCTTCACTTTGAGGATTTCTAACTCTCTTTTAAGATTTTTAGCTTGAACTCTAAGGTTAAATTTATCATCTTCCTTCAATTGATTAATTCCAGTTGATTATGACTTATTAGTGCCATGAGAAATATTTAATTTAGCCTACAAATGAACTTTCTTAGAAAATTCATCAAGAAATTCCTTGGCCTTTTTAGAATCCTTGTGTAAGAATTTTTTGTTACACATCACTTCCAGATATTGGTGATCGTGACTTGTAAGTCCTTCATAGAAGAAGCTGACAAGATGCCAATTCTCGTAATCACAATGAGGACATTGACTTCACAAATCTTTAAACGTTTTCCAAGTTTCATAGAAATTTTCATGAATGTTTTGGGAAAAAGTTAGAATTTGTTTCTTGAAATTGTTGGTCTTTTGATATGGGTTGTATTTATAGAAGAAAGTAGATGTCATGTCATCCCATGATTTGATGGATCAAGTTCTTAAAGAATAGAGCCAGCTTTTGGCTTTATATTTTAGAGAGAAAGGAATGAATATGGAATTAGCAATGTCAGGCTAATTGTGGAAAATGGTGACAACTTCCTCAAATTCACAAATATGAACATAAGGATTTTCATTTTCCAATTTGAAAAAGGATGGCAAAAATTAAATCATGCTTGGATTTAAGTCCTGTTGTGGAAGATTTGATGGAAACACGATACACAAAGGAGTTAAAGTATGAGTTAAGTGAATGTAATCTTTTATCTACATTCTTTGAGGATTCTCACCGAGATTCGCCAGTGCAAATGGATTTGAAAGAATTGGAGAATGTGGAGAAGAGTTCGAGGATTTTTCACTAGGGTTTCCTACGTAAAAGAAGCTTTAGCAAATTGGGCTAGTTTATCTCTATATCGAAGCATTAACCCTAAGTGCTTCTCTTTTTTATTTTTTTTAATTTTTAAATTTTGTGATTTTTTTTAATTTTTAATTTTTTTTAATTTATGAGGAAAAGACAAGTTGCTAAGCTTTTCTTTATTCAGGCAGAACAAAGAAGTAAGTGAAAAGCATCCACCTCATTCATTTTGTAAATCTTGAGAATTATATGCATTAAGGATGTTTCCAAGAAAGATTGGTAGAGCCAAGGCTCCTTAAAAACTAATCTCCTAGTCAGAATAGCATTCTTGGAATGACTAGTGTTGGGGGAACCTGCAAATTAACTAGTTATGGGAAAGGTTTCTATACCAGTATTAGCCTCTAGACAAAATATTCTCAAAGTATACTCTTCATAAAACCACAATTCATTTTATGAAAAGCCAAGCTTTAAAGTTTTACGAGGTTTTGTTTCTAAGTTGGAGACCTAAATTCAAACATAAAACAAACAAACAACAATATTATAGAAACTATAATTGAAAAGAAAATATTTTTTATTTTTTAGATTTTTGTTTTTTTTTTCAATTTTTTTTAACAATCAGCACAATAATTAAAACACACAAATATTAAAATAATATTTACAAATAGTTAGGATGGATCACTTACCTATTTTTCCACTTAATTTAGCAATTTGACAAATTAATGGCACCTCCTCGACAATAGAGCAAAATTTTTTGTTGCATTGCCCAAAATGTTTCTTAAATGTGGATATTTGTAGTATAGAAAAGGGCTGCCATATCTACAGGGAAGTGAGAATTTGAAAGATTGAAAATTTAACGATTGAAAAGGCAATAGTGATTTTAATAAGATTTTAAAGAACAATTATTTTTAACAATTTTAAATAAAATTTTAAAACATAAAAATTAAACAGTGAAGCTTCGAGAATTTCTTGTATGTTTTGTAATTGATATGGAATTTTAACTCTAAATTATCTAAAGCATTTGATTTATTATATCTTTTTTCATTAATTGCAAGCACTTTTACTAATTTTATAAGTCAACCAAAAGCTACAATATAACAAACTATAATATAGTAAAGGTTTTCCTATAAACAGTGGCAAAATAATCATCTCTCATTAACGATTTGGTGTACTAATTATTAAAAATATATCCACTGTCACTACAATTATAATAAACATAATTTTGAAATAGAAAAGATAATAACAAATCATTAATAGAATACATTTTTACATCAATTTTGGCAGCACTTCCTCTTATGAAATATCTAAAATCGACAACATAACAAGTCATACTATAATAAAAGACATTCCATAAAATTAAGCATTATTTCATTTTTATTAATATTAATTATCCAATACAATTAAACTACATAAATAAAGCATGACCGAATTTATTCAAGAATTAGGTAGCGTAAAAATACTTACAATAATTATTAAAAACTTAAAAATATAATTTATTCCATAAAAATATAAAGCAGATATAGAGTTAAAATTCATACTAGAGTACTATACATACAAGATTATCTTTCCGCCTCATTAAAATCTCTACGCTAATTTGGGCATTATTTCAATATTAAAAATGAGGTCAGAGGAGTACCCAAATAGTATCTTCTCCCAAAATGGGGTAATATTGAGTCTAACTCAGCATTTGAAAGGAAAAACCAAAAGGCTATAGAAATGGTGTGTTTCAGGGGGGAAACGCCCCTTTTATAGTGAAAGAATTTCACTATTCTAAAATATTATATTAATATTTTTAATATATTTTATTTATTTATTTTTATTTTTTAGTTCCCCTTCAATTGCATTTGAATCAGGATGCAATTAAAGAAGATTTCTCTTCTTTTCTATACAGATCTACATTCATTAGAATGCAAATTATAGTTCATAATTTGGTGAAATGCGCTTAAGGGATAGACGAATATGGGCCGTTGGATCCGAAGCGTAAAGTGCTTATGTAGTAGACTTCTCGTTTCCTTGAACTCTTGTAAAGAAACACAAACATGATTAATAGCTCCATAATCTATGACCTAAGTGTCATTTGATTCCTCAACTAAACAAGTTTCAATAACTAGAAATCCGCACTTACCTCTTCTAAATTGGTAGTCCTTGTAACTCTTCTTGATGTGTCCAATCTTCTCGCATAAAAAGCACTTTAGATTCTTTGAGTTCCTCTTCTTTTTCTTCTTATCCTTGCCTTTTTCTAAAATAGAAGACGTCCCATTCTTAACCTTTTGTTTCTTTCCATTCCTAAAGTTAGAATTGGAACCAGATGTAGCCGCTAAGTTTGCCTCACCACCAATTGGAGTTTCCTTGATCAGATTCTTAAACTCATGTAATTGCTCTATTAACACAGTCAAAGTTACATCCTGTTTATTGCTCAAATTATAAGAAGCTGTAACCAGGATGAACTCCTTAGAGAGAGTCTCAAAGACCATAGTCATCTATGGCTTAGCATTAACATCAGCTCCATGGATTTGAGCCTCTGCGAGGTAACACATGACCAACACCATATGCTCCTTAACAAGAGTCCCTGGTGTTTCTTTGCAGTTGAGGAGTTTCTAAAGAGCCCCTTACTATTTCGTTAAGTCTTGACCTCCAAATAATCATCTAGATTATCCAAGATCTACCTAGCAGTCTCTTAATCTTCATGTTGAGACTATAGCACATTATTTATGAAATCCATAATTTAATAGCAGATTTGATCATTAACATCCTTTCAGTGATCATATGCTTGCATTGTTCATTAGTGGATTCGCTAGTAGGTGTAGAAAGACACGGTGTGGTTAGCACAAATTTTAGTTTCTCAAAGAATAGGATGATATAAAGGTTGCATCTCCAATCATTATAATTCTCACCAATTAATGTGCTTTCTTCGAGTATCGAAGATAAAGTATTTTTAGACATTTTAATATGCAGTAAAGATTCATTTACCAAACATAAGCAAACATTCAAAATAGTTTAGCAAGATAACACATAAGCATACAATATGTTTATGTGTCAAAACTTTGAAAAATAACAACCGTTCAATGATAATCCCTAACTTAGAATTCATCAAGCCGCCTAAGGGAGACTTTCCAAATTCAATTAAGAACACAAATCCTCTCATATTAATATATGCCATCCAAGACCCTTTTGATCTAGCATATACTAATAATTGTTTTCTTTAGCTATTAATTTTATTAACAGAGCTCCTAGGGGAGGTTAATAATAAAATTAATCTTGAGTGTATAACTATTGTTTCAACTACTTTATCCATGATTTATAATCGCTACCTAAGAGTGCATAAAGATAAATCATGTTAAAGCAAATTATATTTTTGGAGATCCAACCTTCATTCAATCCTTTCCTAAAGGTTGAAACCATCATATGTTACCCATGGACTAACGATGGAGGCCTTAGGTCCTCACTTCGAAAACCTTCTCCCACTTAATATTTTAATAGCCAAGGTTTTATGTTAATATGCATGAATAATTTTTAATGAGCGGCACTCCCTATTCTACATGCCATGTTATCGACATAAATATTAAAATATATTATAATATAGACAAGCAACGCAACATGCAAAGTTACAAGCAATATAATAAATAGTCGTAGTATCATGGTTCTATCCTGGAGAAAAGAAAATAAAGATTACAAAAGATCCATCGAAACATATATTGATTCTTCATCTTGTATCTTCTCATTGTATCCTTCTTCATGTGGCATCCGTCTTCAATTCTTTAATCTTATATAGATCAAAAATTTATTTTTCTAATTATCATAAAATTTCATGCTTCTCAGAATTGTCTCAAAAAATAGAATTAAAAACTACACCAAAAAATACATTGTTTTAAACAAAAAATGGTTCTGCCCACTACCAGCCCGTCAATCTGTAAGATCTGCCTATTGGTTTGCAACCATCACCCTGTCGGTACCTTGAAACCAGCCTATTGACCAATGCTAAACTAGCATTTTTTCAAATTTTTCTAAAAATAATTTTAAGCAGTTTATAATTTATTTTTTAACTATTGAAAAACAAAAAAAATTATAAACACTGAAAAACATAGAACCGCAATTATCTCCATCTTCTAGATCCACCTTCACGTTGAATTATTATTTTAATACAAATTTTATAAAACAAAATTAAAATAATAAATCCTAGAAGGTGATGATAGACCACCATCTAATTACATGAAAAACCTAGATACATATTCTAATATCTAAGGAACCATAACCGGCAAAATTAATTAATTAAAATAGTAAATAAAACAAAAATCTAATTAACCACAATCAATTAATAACAACCACCATATAATCTCATGACACAATTTAATTGTATAGAAACCTTAAAGTGCCAACTCTCTAAAAAACGTAATTCAAGCATAGAAAAGATTAAGATTGTAATGACCAAGGGAAACTCATCAATAGAATCTAATATTTTATTGGATTTAATTAATAAATTTACCCTTATAAATCATATTTTTGTAAAAATTACAATAATGCATAAATGAGCAATATTGATAGGAAATCCCACTATAGACATGATGTGATGTTGGATATGTTGGATATTGCATAAATGCTCAAAAATTTATGAATAATATCCATAAACTAAATTTTATATTACAATTAATTATAATATTATGGTATAAACTAATGAATGATTAAGGTATAAATAAAGTAGAAAAGCATGTTAAAACTCTAAAACAACGTAAAAGGGATACGATTTAGTGTAAGTATACTGCTAAAGTAAAAACATATATATATGAAATGCTCTATTTGAGGTCCAAAGGTGAACCAGATAATAAGCAAGATATCTTATATTGCTTAAGTATATATTTTCTACTGGTTTACCCTAACAATATAATAAAAATACTATGTTGTAAGAAAATTATATTGTGTAAAGTTTAAGAGACCACCAAGTGGACACTCAAAGGGTGTGAATTAGGCCACCACATCACCCAATGTGGCCCAATCACATTTGGCCAACCAACACTCATAATTATGACCAAGGGGGTGAGACACCCATTTTGAAAAAAAAAATCTCTAATGAGATAAGCCTTAATTAAGACTTATGTAGCAAAATTTTTTCATTCTCTCCCCTAACAACCCACGGTAGCCATAGCCCCTCCTCTCCAAAAAATTTCTCAAGCTCAATTCTTTACAAAATTACCCCAATTTATGCTCTAAGAGTCAAAGTTCAAGGGATTTTACAAACTTTTAAGGTAAAAATTTAAACTTACCCTAAGTTTTTCTAGGGGTTTTTCTTGGTTTGAGGGGGGATATTTGACAAAAATTCCTTTCCCATGAATTTTGCCTAGGGAAGTTGCAAACAAGCCCTTGGGGGACCCAGGTTCACCAACTTTTCTTGGTGAGGTTCAATTTTGTAATTCTAAGCTTATATGCCTTTGTTTTGTTTTGGTTTGTTTCAAAATGGCATGTAACCATTTTAGCAAGTTTGTGGCACGGCTATTCAATTGTGTGGTTTGTGATAAGGTTTTGTTGGTAAATTAGGGGTTTAAATGTTTTCATTTAGTGTTTGAATTAGGAAATTTTGTAAACTTTGTAGGGTTTTCAAAGAGTTGAGATTTGGCATGAAATTGTTAAAGGAGGAATAGAATCTGTCCAAACAGTAGTAGGAATGCTACGTTAAAGCAAATTTTTGTAAAAATTTACCAAGGGATTGAATTGTAAAAATTTACCTAGCCTCGGGAAATTTGAAAAATGCTTGAAAACTCCCTTGTACAGTGGGAATTTCAAAAAAGTTAAAATATGAAAGTTATAAATCTCGATGAAACTGTTAAAGCAAGCATACGGTTTTTTGAAATTCATCACGATTTGTGAGATACAAATTTTGTAAATTTTATCAAAGTTGAAAAGAAATTCAAGGGGCAAAAATGTCATTTTATAAAAGGAATTTGAGTAAGGAACTTTGGAAGGATTTAATCCTTGTGAAAAATGGAGTTTAATGGTTTAAAAAGATTATTTTTGGTCCAGGGCAAAATTGTCAAAATTTTCAAAACCAAGATAAAATTGCAAAGTTTTGTTAAACTTGTTTTTCATAGCAAAACAAGAGACCCAATATCTTGAACATTCATTTTTGCACTAATAAGAAACATTTTGGATTGAATTAGTCAAATCAGGTCTAGGAAAATTAAAAGGGCCCATCAAGGGCAAAAATATCAATTTTCACAAACGATGCGAACGAACCCTGAAATGCATGAAATGGGAAAATGCCTTTAGTAAGGATTTTACCTCCTTCATTAGAAATGATAGGGCACTATGAACTAAGAGGAATCGAACTCTTTGTGATCGGAGTTTCTAAAACTGAATGATAACCCGATTTAGGAATTAATGAACACGTTTTATCGATACATAGATGAAAAGAGATAATTTGGGTAATAATAATATAATTGGCCAAACAGGACACTAGGCAATTGGCAGAAGGCCTTGAAGTCAGCCTACACTATAGCACACTCAGATAAGTTCCAACCCCACCTACAGTATGAAATAGTAGGTTTTCGGGTGTAGTATAATTAAATATATGTATCTGTGTGTATGATACAATTAAAGAAGTGTATATGTTTTGCACTTACATGTGAGTATATCGTCATGTATGATATGATAACCATAAAAATTGGACTAGTAAATGAAACACTAGAAAAAGTGAAAAGTGTCGTATCAGCTCCCGACTAAGGGGAGTTCTAAGTTATGTTTTGGTCTTGGTGTTACGATGACCTATGTGCGTATATGGAATGGACGCTTAGGCCTTAATAAAGATTGAAAGATAAAAAGAATAATGAATGTCCATAAGCAAGTATAAATGGATCATGCATACAAGTAGGTTATGCATGTGGGCTATGTTTGGAGTTACTGAGCATTAGCTCACCTAGTTATTTCATGCTGTAGGAAATTCAGGTAAAAGGTCCGAATAGATTCACTGATGAGCTGGCACTAGTACATGTGCAATGTGTAGACAAAGGGTATAGATACCACCATTGAAATGTTTCCGCTCTCTATGTATATTAAATAAACTTGGGGCATGCTGTAAAATAAGTATAGCACTATTCAAGTAAGACAAAACTCCTTTGTGAAATGATATGTTAAGTATATATGTATATATAATTATACAAAGAAGGTTTGTATACGCATGTGTGTTTTATTAATAAAAAAATATATTCCTAAATTTCCATAACTATGTAAGTAAGAAAAGTGTTAAGGAATAACTCGAAAGATGGCGGGTCATCATAGTTAGTATCAAAGCGGGTATCTTACCATCCTACTGTACATTGCCAAATGCTCCTTTGCCATAGCTGAAGTAAAATAGTTTAATTTTTAGTATAAGAATATCAAAATATTATCCTATGTAGGAATATAACTTTAATTAAGATAAATGTAGTTAATGGTGGCACCGCATAATGATTGCTACAAAGAAGCAGATTGAAGGGCTAGTATAACCTTTTAGGAAATGATGTCCTCCCGTTACTATGACAGTCAACTACTAATGATATTGACCGAATGGTTCCATGCCATGGAGGTGATTTTTGCAACTTGTCACACCTTACCCCTTTTTCAAGTCCTACTAGCTTCAAGTCGACTATAGGGCAAGGCGCTTCCATGGTGGATTAGGATTGACTTTGAGGAACAACGTTGGGATTGGCAGTTTTAGAGGGTAGATTTTAGTAGAATTTGCTCCACTGCCACCTGCCAATGCCCATGACATGATGGTCTAAGTCAACCAATTTATTTGGGCGAATTGGCACTACCGACTCTACTTATGCATGGAGCCAATATGGGGAAGGTATATAGGAGAACTAGCAGACCACTATCTTATAAGATTCCATCAGACGATGGTACCATTGATTCTGCTAGAGATATCTCGGAGACGTGTCTGCGAGTTGATATGGCGAGACCTTCTTGAGGAAGTACAACAACAGATACAGTACCCCTAAGATTTGCTCAGTTCAGATAATTTTATTATGGAAATATTGTATGCAGTGCATAATGTAATAGTGCCACTTGAAGATCCTCCAGCAAGGATGGATGAGAGTGATGATGAAGAGGAAGAGCTTGAGTATGTCCTAGGACCTCTTAAGCCCGTCTACGCTAGTGATGACCAACCTACCGACTCCAACGAGAAGAAGGAAGAGGATCTGGATATAGGCTCCAAAAATAGTGATATGTCAGATATAGATTCAGATTAGGAGAAATGGACACTTGATGACCCTTTGTGTTAGAATTGTATGTAATTGTGTGGCTAGCATAGTTTTGACTTTACTAATTATGCATATATGTACCTCCAGTAATCAGAGCCCTTTTCAATAATGGTGTTCATGTTGGTCAGAAAAGATGGCCGTTCCAACAAATGATGTAAAAGTTTATTAAGTATGATATGTTAGCCACATATGAATTGTTTTGATAACAAAAGAGATGTAAAAAGGTGAATGTAATGAAATGTTAAGTTTATGCTCTTGTTTATATTTCATGGACTTATGTGATTTGAGGAAAAAAATTTTTGATAAATTTTATTAAGTTAGTAACATGTGTTAACATAATATTATAATTTTACGATAGGACTTTAAACCATTACCAATGGCCGAAGTACCTTGAGGATGTGCAAATCCAGATTTGATGACTATGATTGGTAAGCTACAACAAACGCTCCAAGCTCAAGAGCAAGAGATGCAAGGGTTACGAGAGCAATTGGTTCACCAGAACCCTACCCCCCTAGTATATGCGGACCCCCCACCATCGGTAACGTAGGCAGAACTAGCAGCCTGATTGTCAGATCCTGCCTTATTACGGGTTGTGCTTTAACACTTTTCTTACTTACGTATTTATGAAAATCTTGGAAATACTTTTTTTTTACTTGTTTTTAAAATAACAATAATAGTTCACACATACATACTCAAACTTCTTTTTGTAATTATGTATACATAAACAAACTTTCTTTTTATAACATCATATACTTAATATATCCAAAAAAGGTTTTGTCTATCTTAACCATACTATATCTTTATATAGAAGAAGTTCCAAGATAACTTAATATACATAGCAAACGGAAACATAACCATGATGGTATTTGTACCCTGATCTACACATTGATCATATTCCACCACTAGCTCATTAGTACGATCATTCTAACCTTTTAGTAGAAATTCCTGCAGCATTAAATAACTTGGTGAACTTATGCTTAGTAAGCTCAAACATAGCCTACATGCATCATATATTAATATGCATGATCCATTTATGCTTTCTTATGAACATTTTTTTATTTTTGTCATATCTTATATTTAACTAGGGCCCAAAAGCTCTTACCATATGCACACATAGGTTTTTGTAACACTGAGACCATAACATAACTTTAATCTTAAACTCCCCTTTGCATCGGGAGCTGGTATGATACTTTTCTTTTCTTTTGGTGATTCCTTTACTAGTCCAATTATTTTGATTATCATACCATGCATGTCAAAATACTTACATACTAAGTGCAAAACATATACACTTTTTCAATTGCATAATGCACACAGGTATATTCACATAAGTAGACTATACTCTTAAACCTGCTATTTCATGCTATAGGTGGGTTTAAAACTTACTTATTTACGCTGCTATAAGGACCATCTTTGGGTTCCTTCGTTATTCATCTATAGACATGTTTGGCCAATTATATCGTTATTAGCCAAATTATCACTATATAGCTATACGTTAGTAAAGTATACTTATCGATTACTACTTTAGATTTCGATTACTTAAAGTTTAACCATCCTTTCGATTCCTTCTATCTTATTGTTTCTAATGAAAAGGAAAAAAAATTCTTATTTAAAGTCATTTTTCTCTACCTTGGACACTTCGGGGTCTGTTTTGGTCATTTTATAAAAATGATATTTTTGCCCTCGACGAGCCACTTCGAATTCCTAGGCCAGATTTGGCTAATTCAACACGAAACGTCACTTATTAGTGTAGAAACAAATGTTCAAGGCATCGGGTCTCTTATATGCAATAAAATCCCAAGTTTAACAAAACTTTGCGATTTTATCCCTCATTTTGAGGATTTTGATGATTTTACCCTCGAGACCAAAAATAATCTTTTTAAACCATTAGTCTCTATTTTTTAAGAGGAATAAATTTTCTCAAAATACCTTATTCAAATTCCTTTTGTAAAAAGACATTTTTGCTCCTTTAGATTTTTTAGCTTTAACAAATTTTGTAAAATTCATAACTCACAAACGAAGGCAATTTTTGGCAAACCATTTACAATTTTTAACATTTTTATTGAGATCTAAAACTTTCGTGCTTTGACTTTTTTAAAATTCCTATTGTACAAGGGAGTTTTCAGCAAATTTTCAAATTTGCCGAGGTTAGAAATTTTTTTACAGTTTAGTCCCTAGGGTAATTTTTGCAAAATTTTGCTTTAGGACAGTATTCCAGTCACTATTTAAATAGATTCTACACCTTCTTAAATAATATTTCATGTCAAATCATAACCTTTTTAAAACCAACTTCAAAATTTACAAAATTATCCTATTTAACACCAAATGGAAATTTTCACATTTAAACGCCAATTTCAACAACAAAACCTCATCATAAACCATATACTTAGGAAATCAAACTACAAACTTGCTTGAATGATCACATGCCTTTTGAAACAATCAAAACCAAAACAAAAACAAATAAACTTTAAATAGGGAAAACTGAGCCTTACTAAAAAACAATTTAGTAATCCTAAGCTTCCAAGGGCCTTTTTTGCAACTTTCCCTAAGAAAGATTCAAAGGAGAGAATTCTTGTCAAATATCCCCTCCCCCCCACACCGCCCT
>CAMOHE010050132.1:38286-61665 GCA_946598075.1 Artocarpus hirsutus
CCCCCCCCCCCCCCCACCCCAACAAAAAAAAACCATGAAAAACCATAGGAAACTTAAGCAAAAGTTTGAATTTTTACCTTAAAAGTTGATGAAATCTCTTGGACTTTAACTCTAAAACTTGATTGAGGCAATTTTGCAAAGACTTGGGCTTGAAAAATTTTTGAAAGAAAGTAGCTATGGCTGCCATGGAGGTAAAGAGGAAAGATGAAAAAAATTTTGATGGTTTTAGTCTTAATTAAAGACTTATCCATTTACTTATTTTTTTTCTTTGAGTGGTGAGTCATCACCTTAGGCCATAATTGATCCATAAGTTGGCCTAATGTGATTGAGCCACATTTTGTGGTGTGGTGGCCTAATCCAAACCTAGGGGGTGTCCACTTAGTGGGCCCTCAAAACTTTATACAGTGTAATTTTTCATCACATGGTATTTTTCTTATATTGTTGGGGTGAAACCGATGAAAAAGTATTCTTGAACTGTATAAAATATCCTCCTTATTCTTTGGTTCACTTTTAGAATCCAAACATAGCATTTTTTGCATTTGTGTTTTTATCTCAATAGTGTACTTACACTGTATTGTACAATTTTTACATTGTTTTAGGGTGTTATCAAGCTTTTCTGCTTTAGTTCTACCTTAGTCGCCCATTAATTTATATCATAATATTATAATTAAATGTGATATAAACTTTGTTTTATGGATATCATTTATAAATTTCTAAGCATTTTGAGCTCAGCAAGAGGAATTCAATAACTCTGACAAAGCAATCTATCAATCATTGATGTAGTAAGGAGGTTCAATCAATTAACACGTCTTTGTCCTGAATTGATGCCCACTGATTGGGAAAGGATAAGAAGGTTAATGAGGATGTTTCATAATGATATAGCTCTTATCGTTGACAATGGTGGAGAAGCATCCAAGGATGTGGAAGACTGCATTAAACGGGCGACTAGAGCTAGATTTAGAATCTCCTGTGCCAAGGAAGAAAGAGCAAAGATCTTTATAGCTCAAAGGGAAGAAAAGGCCTTGGAAAAACAGAACCAAGCTTCACAAGGAAAAGGATAAGGAAGCAACCGAAGCTAGGGGCAGACTCGGAGCAACCAGACCAGACGTAACCACAATAAGAATAATAAGAGGAAGTGGAATGCAAGTAATCAAGGGAGCTAGAAGGGACAACCTCAAAAAAGGATAAATGATAGAGAAAATAATAGACCTTTATGTGGACAATGTGGGAAAAGACACGCAGGGAAATGTAAAGCTAGCACTAATAAGTGTTTCATCTGTGGCAAAGAAAGACACTATGCCAGGAATTGTTTCTCTAATCCTTGAATCAGAATAGCCAAAATCAGCAAAGGCCTCAAGGAACCCAACTCCATGCAGTCCAAGCATAGATCGAAGGCCCCAACATTAGTCAGGGAACATTGGAAGCTTTGAAACCTATTGGACGAATCTATAGCTACACCAAGAAAGAGGGTGATGTTGGAACCTTAACAGTGGTAACAGGTTAGCTCTCTTTTGCCAAAACTAATGCTTATGTTTTATTTGATTCTAGAGTAACACATTCATTTGCATCATTTAAATTTGCAAAACAAATAGGATCCATAGGAGATAGGATAGAACAGACCTTTAGGACTGCACTTCCCTCTAGGGAGGTATTAAGTTTTGATCATTGGTTACGTTATGTACTAATGATCATTTGTAGAAGGGAATTGTTTATCGATTTAATAAAATCGATGTTCAAGATTATAATGTTATCTTGGGAATGGATTTCCTAGGAAAATATGCTGCAAAGATTAATTGCCGAGATCATAAGGTTACGTTTCAGCCTCTTGGAGGTGAGCAGTTTGTGTATTTTGGAAAGACACCCAAGATTCCAAAGGCGCTAGTATCTGCACTGAAAGCAAGGAAATTGATGAATAGTGGATGCACGGGCTACCTTGTGAACCTGGTAATTAAAGATCAAGAAGCTCACTTAGGACCAGAGAATGTACGTATAGTGAAAGAGTTTGTTGATGTGTTTCCAAACGAACTACCGAGCTTACCACCAGAATAAGAAATTTTCTTTGAGATTGAGTTGATGCCTGGTACAGCACCAATTTTGAAGACACCATATCACATGGCTCTAGGAGAACTTAAGACACTTCAAGTGCAGTTGCAAGAATTGCAAGACAATGTTTATCCGGCCAAGCCATTCTCCATGGGGAGCACCCATCCTGTTTGTGAAAGAGAAAGACAAAACCTTATGGATGTGCATTGACTAATGGGAACTGAACAAAGTTACGATCAAGAACAAGTTTCCACTTCCAAGAATTGACGACCTATTTGACCAATTAAAAGGAGCAACGGTATTTTCAAAGATTGACCTATGCTCTAGATATCACCAGCTCCAAGTTAAGCAAGAAGATGTGCCAAAAACATCATTTTGAATACATTATGGGTGTTACAAGTTATGCATTATGCCATTTGGATTGACAAACTCCCTAGCAAACTTTATGGACTTAATGAATCGAATTTTAAAGACTAACTCGACAAATTTGTCATCGTTTTCATTGATGATATTTTGATTTATTCAAGAACTCTAGAAGAACATGAGGAACATTTGAGGACTGTGCTGCAGTTATTAAGGTAACATCAACTATTCGCCAAGTTCTCGAAGTGTGAGTTTTGGCTAGAAAAAGCTCATTTTCTAGGACATGTAGTATGACGAAATGGAATTTCTGTCAATCCTTCTAAAGTAGAAGCGGTAAATAAGTAGCCTACACCAAAAAATGTTATTGAGATCAGATGCTTTCTTGGTTTAGCTGGCTATTATCAATGATTTGTTGGGGGATTCTCTAGACTCGCAACACCGCCAGCCTTTAGATGAAAAACAGTGAAATATGAATGGACTAAGAAGTGTGAAGAGAGTTTCTAGGAATTGAAGAGAAGACTCACGAGTGCACCTATACTAACCATACCTGATCTGAACTTAGAAAATTTCGTGATCTATAGCAACGCATCAAAAACAGGCTTGGGAGTTGTACTCATGCAAAATGGAAAGGTGATCGCGTATGCATCTTAGCAACTAAAGGATCATGAAAGGAACTAGCCAACGCATGACTTGGAGTTACTAGCTGTAGTGTTTGCAATGAACATCAAGCGCCACTATTTATACGGGGCTAAATGTGAGATTGTCACTGACCATCAAATTCTAAAGTACATTCTCACACAAAAGGAACTCAATATGAGACAACAAAGATGGCTTAAACTAGTCAAAGATTATGATTGTGAAATTCTATATCATCCCAGAAAGGCTAACCGGGTAGCTGATGCGCTTCGCTATAGAGCAACACTTCCTTTTGCAACCATGCAATTGATATCAAGACCTCTTCAAAAAGACTTGATAGAAGCAAGAATAGAGATGATCACAGGAAGATTAGCTAATCTGTCATTCTAACCAATCATCTTGGAGAATTTGAATGAATGACAAAAGGCAGATTCTTCATTACTTAAGTATAAGAATGAAGCCTTTGAGAATAAGGAAGCAGGATTTAGCATCTTGGAAGATGATATTCTCCACTATAGAGGCAGATTATGCATTCCCAATGATAAAGCATTACAGAGGCGGATATTAGAAGAAGCCTATGAAGCACCATACTCTGTTCATCCAAGAGATACCAAGATGTACAAAGACCTGAAGGAGCATTATTGGTGGCATGGAATGAAAAATGACATCGTATGATTTGTTAGCAAACGCCTCACTTGTCAGAAGGTGAAGGCAGAATACCAGCGACCAGCAAGACAACTACATAAGATCAAAATTCTAAAATGGAAATGGGGCCAAATAACCATGGATTTTGTGACCAGACTACCCAAAATTGTGGGAGGACACGATGCTATATGGGTAATTAAAGATAGATTGAGTAAATTTGCACACTTTTTCCCCATTAAACTTAGCAATTCTGTAGAACAGCTAGCTGAATTATACGTTGCTCAAATATTTAGATATCATAGAATTCCAAAATCCATTATTTTCGATCGTGATGGCCGATTCACCTCTAAGTTTTGGAAGAGCGTTCATCAAGCAATGGGAACAAAGATAACTTTTAGTACAGCTTTCCACCCTCAAACAGATGGTCAATCTGAAGGACTATTCAAACACTGAAAGATAGGTTGAGAGCCTATGTGCTAGACTTCAATGGATGATGGGATAAAAAGCTACCACTGATTGAATTCAGATACAACAATAGTTACCAAACTTTCATAGGTATGGCTCCATATGAAGCTTTTGACTAGAGAAGATGTAAATCACTTTTGCATTGGTATGAAACTAGAGAAAAGCATTATCAACCATGGACTTTGTATAAAGAACAATGGAGGATGTAAAATTAATTTGTCAACGAATGGATACTGCTCACAGTCGTCAAAAGAGTTATGCTAATCGACGACAAAGACCTCTAGAATTTCAAGTAGGTTATTTGGTCTTTTTAAAGATGACGCCAATGAAAAGGGTAGTAAGGTTTGGGAAGAAAGGAATACTTAGCCCAAGGAATATTGGACCATTTGAAATTTTGGAAAGGGTAGGCAATATGGCCTACAAATTAGCCTCACCTCTTGAAATGGCATCGGTACATAATGTATTCCATGTATCTATGCTAAAGAGGTATGCACCTGATCCATTGCAGGTACTTCAACATGAGCCAATTGAAGTACAAGAAAATTTGTCCTATGAAGAAAAACCAGTTCAGATCTCAACACGGGAAGAGAAGGAATTAAGGAACAAGAAGATACCGTTAGTCAAAGTTTTGTAGCACAGCCAACACGTAAAAGAAGCAACTTGGGAACGAGAGGATAAGATGAGGAAAATCTACCCAAACCTATTCTAATTTTTGAGGACGAAAATTTTTAAGAAGGGTGGGTTGTAATGACTAAGGGAAACTAATTAATAAAATCCAACATTTCATTGGATTTAATTAATGAATTTACCCTTGTAAATCGTATTTTTTGTAAAAATTACGATAATGCATAAATGAGCAATATTGATAGGAAATCCCACTATAGACTCGATGCGATTTTGTATATTGCTAAATACAGGTTTTGTGAGCTTAAATGGTCAAAAATTTGTGAATAATATCTATAAATTAAATTTTATATCATAATTAATTATAGTATTGTGGTATAACTAATGAATGATTAAGGTATAAATAAAGTAGAAAAGCATGTTAAAACTCTAAAATAGTATAAAAGGGGTACGATGCAATGTAGGGACATTGCTTAAGTAAAAACATAGACATATGAAATGTTGTGTTTGAGTCCAAAGGTGAACCAAAGAATAAGCAAGATACCTTATACTGCTTAAGTATACATTTTCTTACCTTAACAGTATGAGAAAAATACTGTGTAGCAAAAAAATTACACTGTATAAAGTTTAGGGGCCCACCAAGTGGACATCAAAAGGTTTTGGATGAGGCTACCACATCACCTAATGTGGCCTAATCACATTAGGCCAGCCAACACTCACAATATGACCAAAGTGGTGACTCACAAATCTCTAATGAGATAAGCCTTAATTAAGACTTAAGTAGCAAAATTTTTTCATTCTCTCTCCTAACAACCCATGGTACCATAGGCCCTCCTCTCCAAAAACTTTCTCGAGCTCAATTCTTTACAAAATCACCTCAACCAAGCTCCAAGAGTCAGAGTTTAAGGGATTTCACAAACTTTTAAGATAAAAATTCAAACTTTCCCTAAGTTTTTCTAGGGTTTTGTTTGGTTTGAGGGGGGATATTTGACAAAAATTCCTTTCCTATGAATTTTTCCTAGGAAAGTTGCAAACAAGCCCTTGGGGGACCTAGGTTCACTAACTTTTTCTTGATAAGGTTCAATTTTGCAATTCTAAGCTTATATGGTTTTGTTTTGTATTTGTTTGTTTCAAAATGGCATGTAACCATTTAAGCAAGTTTATGGCATGGTTGTTCAATTGTATGGTTTTTGATGAGGTTTTGTTGGTAAATTAGGGGTTTAAATGTTAAAATTTTCATTTGGTGTTTGAATTAGGAAATTTCGTAAACTTTGTAGGGTTTTCAAAGAGTTGAGGTTTGGCATGAAAATTGTTAAAGGAGGTATAGAATCTATCCAAACAATGGTAGGAATGCTGCTTTAAAGCAGATTTTTGTAAAAATTTAACAAAGGATTGAATTGCAAAAATTTACCTAGCGTCAACAGATTTAAAAAATGCTTAAAAACTCCCCTGTATAGTAGGAATTTCAAAAAATTAAAACATGAAGGTTGTAGATCTTGATGAAATTATTAAAAAACGCAGATAGTTTTTCAAAATTCGTCACCATTTGTGTGATACAAATTTTGCAAATTTTATCAAAGTTGAAAAAAATTTTCAAGGGGCAAAAATGTCATTTTATAAAAGGAATTTGAGTAAGAAACTTTGGAAAGATTAAATCCTTGTGAAAATGGTGACTAATGGTTTACAAAGATTATTTTTGGTCTCGGGGGCAAAATCGTCAAAATTTTTAAAACAAGGATAAAATTGTAAAGTTTTATCAAACTTGGTTTTTCATTCCAAAACAAGAGACCCGATATCTTGAACATTCATTTTTACGCTAATAAGCAACATTTCATGTTGAATTAGTCAAATCAGGCCTAAAAAATTTAAAAAGGCCCATTGAGGGTAAAAATATCATTTTTAACAAACGACCCGAACGAACCCCGAAACGCCCAAAATAGGAAAAATGCCTTTAGTAAGGATTTTTCCTCCTTTGTTGGAAACAGTAGGACAATGTAAACCAAGAGGAATCAAACTCTTTGTGATCGAAGTTTCTAAAACCGAATGATAACCCGATTTAGTAATTAACGAACACGTTATATTGACACATAGATGAAAAGAGATAGTTTGGGTAATAATGATACAATTGGCCAAACAGGACACTAGGCGATTAGCACAAGGACTTGAAGTCAGTCTACGCTGCAGCACACTAAGGTAAGTTCTAACTCCACCTACAGTATAAAATGGTAGGTTTTTGGGTGTAGTATAATTAAATATAAGTATTCGTGTGTATGATACAATTAAAGAAGTGTAAATATTTTGCACTTAGCATGTGAGTATATCCTCATGCATAGTGTAATAACCATAATAATTGGACTAATAAATAAATCACCAAAAAAAAAAAAAAGTGTCGTACCAGCTCCTGACGCAAGGGGAGTTCTAAGTTATGTTTTGGTCTCGGTGTTATAATGACCCATGTATGCATATGGTATGGACACTCGTGCCCTAATAAAGATTGAAAGATGAAAAGAATAAAGAATGTATACAAGCAAGCATAAATGGATTATGCATACAAATAGGTTATATATGTGGGCTATGTTTGGACTTACTGAACATTAGCTCACCTAATTATTTCATATTATAGGAAACTCAGCTAAAAGGTCCGAATAGCTTCGCTGATGAGCTGGCACTAGTACATGTGCAACGTGTAAACAAAGGGTATGGGTACCATCATTGAAATGTTTCCGCTCTCTATGTATATTAAATAAACTTGAGGCATGCTGTAAAATAAGTATAGCACTGTTCAAGTAAGATGAAACTCCTTTGTAAAATGATATGTTAAGTATATATGTATATATAATTATATAAAGAAGGTTTGTATATGCATGTGTGTTTTATTATAAAAGAAATTGTATTCCTGAATTTCCATAACTATGTAAGTAAGAAAAGTATTAAGGAATGACCTGAAAGATGATGGGTCGTCACAAAGATCACATAATTTATATACATAGCATGATTACAAACCTGTAAAATCAAAGTAAAACAATGTCCCTAATTCCAATTGTTGGAAAATGATACGCAGCGGAATTTTAAAAATTTTTAAATTAAGTCTTTTC
The DNA here is from genome assembly GCA_946598075.1 of Artocarpus hirsutus. NCBI lineage: Eukaryota > Viridiplantae > Streptophyta > Magnoliopsida > Rosales > Moraceae > Artocarpus > Artocarpus hirsutus. The sequence continues at coordinate 46,158 of CAMOHE010050132.1, forward strand.
CAAATAATAATTTTAACATGTAAGTACATAAATTAATAACAGATCTTACGTACCTCTTTTGTATACCAAAGACTACAGAAATTTTGACTAGAGAAGAATCTCCTCGAAGAGCCTCAACCAACTGGTCTTTCTTGCTATTCTCTTTTTAGGATTGGAATGCGGGTGATCATACGTTGTACTATTTTTCCTATGGTGAATCTCCTTCTAACCACTTGAGAAAACCTAGAGTTAAGGCTCTAGATGTTGAACAATCTTTCTTTGGGAGTTTTGGAGTTGTTCTAGCTAGAATACTCACTCTCTACTTCTCAAATGATCTAAGGAATAATGAAAAATAATTATCTTTATATAGTGGTCAAATTTAGGGTTAGTCCTTATTAGATTCAGCTTCAAAATTCGAGTTTGGATCAACTTTTGAGTAAAAACATGTGAAACAATTTTTGTTGATTAGCCAAGCATGGTCGATAGCATTAATGGTCGATAGCATCTTTGTAATGCTATCGACTGCAGTGTCGTGGCCCAGCAGCCAGACTAGGATTTGAACTCCTCAGACTTATCTGATTCATCATATTTGAACCGATTGGATAAATCCTATCTTATTTGACCTGTGAATCTTTTATAGAGCCTCAATTTTAACTTAAATAATCTAATAGAGAAGTTATAATTAAAATAGCATAAACAAATAAACCCATATAAATAAAGTATAACCATATAATTCAACATGTTTACCTTAAATTAATTTTCAAAATTAATTCAACCAAAAAACTAAAATGAATTATTAAATCTAATCTATCAAGTTTTAGCCAATCTACTAATTAACATAAGTCACCAATATGTATGAAAAACATAACTATTGTTACAAGAATTATTATGGGCTAGCAAAGGGGACCTAATAGGCATATATAGATCAAGCTCCTATAATTATAAAATAACATATCCCAGATATATGTATTTTATAATTATTAACTTTAACGCTACTTTTCTAAAAGCTTAGAGCTATATCTTCGAACTATATAAAATCACGGGACTCCAATAAGCTAATCGTTCATGACAAATCATAATATGTAACATCCTCATAGGATATTCACAATCAATTTAAGGATAAGTTCTGTTTTATCTCCTGATTATTTTTATCTTATGTTCTATAATCTCACCATTAGATCACTTACTATTTATAAATAGCAAACCATTTGGTTACACCTATGTATCTAAACGGTTGGCGCTCCAATCTTTCAATTATAAGATAATGTCTATAAGAGAATATTATTAACTCTACCAAAGAGCTATGGATTCTATATCTATAAATAATGAGTCTATGTCAATCAAGAGTCATGTCTCCAATATACCGATATGCATACCATCATCAAATCAGGATGTCGCTCTTTGCTACATCAAAAGACACAAGTCAAAAATATAGGCCCATTAATTCGTTTCAAGATTAAGACATAGCATACATGATTGTATAAAGTGAATTGATTTAAATAAATAGAATTATTAATCAAATCAATTTAAATATACTAATGTTTTTATTTGTGGAGTCCAACTTCGATGACTAAGATAAGTCATCTCCTGTTAGGATGTAGACAACATAACAATCTTAGCATGAATAAAGTGTTCAACTTTATTCTCTCGATTGCGGACATTATCATTTAGACTATTATCTTTAAAATTCATGTCTTCCACCTAATACATCATATGCACGATCTTAAAGGTTCAAACCGATAGTTTCAGACTTTTGTTTATTTATCATATATTCAATAGAAATGAATATGAAGAGGACAACATTTAATATTTGTGTAATAAATAAACTCTTTATAGATTAAATATCTCCAAAAACTTATTATATCATGTAATTCTTAGGGTACTTAGTTTAACAAAAATTACATAAAATAAAAATGAACACGGAAAATTACTTAGTTCAGGTCCAAGAAGATCCTGTCCAAGGGTAGAGGTAAGACCCTTTAGTCCAATCCATTATAAGGAATGTTACAGTCACCAATTGCCAGCAATTTCAAGTCATAGGGAATCTCTCTCTGTCCACAACAAGTGTCTGTAGTTTCTCTCTTTCATTTCTCAGATAAACAGTCTCCAAAAAGGGCCCTCCACAGAAAATCACAAACCATAATCTCACAAAGCTCTTAGACTTTACAAATTGCTTCTATCATATCATTACTATGAATTAAGCCTCATAATATTCACTATTTATAGTAATTAAAAAAAAAACTATAAAGATAGATTTACCCTTAAATAACAATAGTCAATAAAAGAGGCTGCAGCCTTCTAATATTTGAGTTTGGTAATTTCATCTAGATAATATTCTGTGTTTAACTTCTTCAATGTGAAGGCACGTTCAATCAACAAAAATAAAAGTGAATGTGAAATTAGTGATTGTATTAACCTGCAAGTGCAGCCATCACCCAAATAATTCTTGGTGACTTGCAATATTCAAATGGTTTGAGTTTGTTTTCATTTTTTTTTTGTTTTTTGCGGGGAGGGTTTGTTTTCATCAGTCCATTACATCGAGAAAATCTATGCTCGGTTCATTTTTTTTGAGTATCTGTTAGGTACTTGTGTGAATTCATTTTTCCGTCACCAACAATAATTGATTAATAATTTAGATTAGAACCTTAAAGAAAATTAAAGATTTTCAAAAAAAAAAAGATTAAAGAAATTGGAACCGAGCTTTATCCAGTTCATTAGAAAAAAAATCATTCTAACGAAAAAATCTATATATAAAAAATGGTAGTCAATAATGCATAAAACTCATAAGCAGTGAGAACGTGTAAGATTTTGATTAACTTTTTCTCTTAGTGAGATTTTGATTGCCTGCCTTTTCAGGAAACTTTACTAGTCTTATTTATTTATTTTTTTTTTTCGAACTTCATCAACTTACGGAAGTGCGGTAAAACTGAGAAGAGAGAGATTCTAGCCCCCCACAGAGAGAGAGAGAGAGGAGAGAATAAAATATGCTGGCATTGTGTCCCATGTCTTGGTTGTCGTCGATTGTATATGGCCATTTTCGTCCTCAAATTCAACATCCAGTCCTGAAAATACCAGAAGGTGATTAAGCACTTTGTCAGAGAATTCCACAAAAAAACATGATATTTTTCCCTCAACAACATCTGTATAACAAAGGGATCTGCAAACGTACGTACCTAAAAAATGCTGAATGAAAACTATTGTCAGTCCATCTTCTTCTTGGAATTACTGTAATATTGTCCTGTTTGACATTTCCACGAGAACAGTAAAGGAAAAAGCATGTATTGTCAGTCACTATGAATAGAACTTTGGCAAAGAAATTACATGACATACTCATAATTTCAATTTTACTTAATTTATTTTTCCATCTTAAAAAACTAAAAAATACCAACTAGATTTGAGAAATACCCTTCAGTTCCTAATTTTAATTTTTCTTAATTTATTTCTCCATCTTTAAAAACTACAAAATATCAGTTAGATTTGAGAAATACTCTTCAATTCATCTACGTGTTCCTTTTTTTGACAAATAAAGGAACGAAAAGACACGAATTTCCTTAAATAATATTAGATAAAATGTTATATTGTTGCGGACCCAATAATAAATTTGGCCTATATTGCATGCCTTCAGTAGAGTTAAAAACAACTTATAGGCTTTTGAGCAAGGGTATTTAAAAAATCCGTTAATCCACCCAAATCGTCTAATCCAAACCAAACCAACCGAATTGGTGGTTTTTTTTTTTTTAATTTTGGATAGTTTGGGTAGTTTTTACATAAAAATATTTTAGGTGGTTTCATACTGAATTGAACTTCCAAACTATACAAACCACCCAACCAAACTGCCTGTCAAACCACCCATTATATGCCATATTATATAATTTTTTTATAAATTTTTTTATTTAAGAATTTTTACTTTTTTATTCTTTTATTGGTTATTACGAGAAATTCTACCCATATAGGATGCATTTTTTTTATACTCTATTATTACACTTCTCTTAGTCACTCAGTATCAGCATCTAGAAAAACAAAATCGAAAATTAAAGAACTAACATATACAACTAAAACTAACTCATTGAATAGAACCCTAGCCTCCCCCATTCAGCAACCAACATTTTCTCTCTACACAATCATCGGCCTATTCATCACGGGGTCGTGTTTTGATCTTTCCATTTTTTTGCCCATTTCTTGGCGAAAGTCTCCCTATTATATTTGAAAATGAATTGGTTATGCATAAAGATAAAGAAAGCTTTCTTGTAGTTCTGCTTCTAGCTCTAAAATGAAGAAAGACTTGTCGAAATCATCGACTTAAGGATAATAGTAAGAGGAGAAGTTTATCGATATTAGTGAAAAACTTTAATTCAAGTTTAAAATTTAATTGTGTTGTCTTATGTTTTTTAGTTGTATGTATGACTTTTTAGTTTGGTTTTTGGTTCATGTTAAAACTTTGAAAGATAAACTTTTATACATTTTATATTTTTTTTAAATATTAAAAAAATTAATGTTAAGCACAAACCGCCTAAATCAAACCACTTAAACCACTGATGAGTGATTTGATTTTGTAACAAATATTAAACCGCCTAAAAATAAAATTTATTTTTGATTTGGTGAATCAAATTCTATGTAAAGAAAAATCCCTCACACTATGGTGGACGTTCCTTTTAATTGAGGATGAATCACTTTCAACTTTTCGTGTTCACTTTTCAGCATTTATTTCCTTATTCTATGTCTATGATTTATTTGTGGTGAGGTTATATTTGAGATCAACTTTTTAGTCATGCTTTCACCTTCAATAATTGGAGCTAGACACAAACCATCGATGGTTCAAATATCTTAGCACATGTTGAAGAAGAATTTAGCCACCATCCATTAATAAATAAATAAATAGGAGCCATCATGGTGAGAAGATGCAACGAAGGTAACAAACGAGATGAAGAACCGCTCCAAGTGGCTTAAACGCAAGAGAACAGTCATGCACGACTTTCCTTGTAACGACCGTTGTTTAACATACTTAAAACATATTAAATGATAATCTTTCCATTGAAATGATACAACAGACTTAGAAAATACTGAGTAATTCTTTTGTTAACAAAAAATAATATTATCATAGCATAGATCATATATGAAACCTTATTTTGAGTTTCCCAATACTATTCTCAAGCCTCCAGCCTTGAACCATTTAACATACATCAGTATAAATCTTATCTAAGGAAAGTAATTCAACTACTAGCATAAAAAATAATCAAACCAAAGTGTAACTTAAAAACATGATAAAAGGGTATTTGTCTAGAGATGATGACATCAAGACTCCAAGATGTGTATTTCACTTGACGTTCGCAAAACAATAATAATGTTAGTAATAAAGAAAAACTTACATAACTAAAGGACTCATTAACCAAGTAGTCCAAAGTCAACCTTTAGAATAGAAATTCTAAAAATATCATTGGGAGCATTCAAGTAGACCTCTCCAGTGGGGCATATCCTAGAAGTCTAAAAATATAATTGGGAGCATTCAAGTAGACCTCTCTAGAACGGCATATCCTAGAAGTCTCATCACAACACATTTAGATACGAGGATAATTAAATAGCATAACCAAAAAAAAAAAAGCGTAAGTGCGGAATTTAACATTTAGCGTGTGGTATTCACAACCCAACTTCTCGATCATTGATCCACCACCTTGTCAGCCCATCATGAGTTTAAGTTGTGGGTTTCTTGCCCAGATTACGTAGAATTTAAACAAACTTAGGTGAGATTTCGCTTAGTAAGTACAAAAGTGATCTGGCAAAACGTTTTAAATCAATAATGCATGACTAATTGTGATTAGTCCAGTCACTCTCATTACATTTTATGGGCCTTGTGTACGTACCAAGAGTGTGACAAATGGAGAACTGGGGGTGCAGCTCTCCAAATTGACCCAAAGTCGTATATTGTATCATCTTGTTCATTATCCTTACCTAGCGGAGGTTGGCACCTCACTTATTAAGCTTCACTTTCATTAGCCTCGTGAGTGTTGTGAGAGCATGTCATTAAGTGCGTTATGAGAGCATGTAATTAACGAGCATAACTTATATGCATATATCATCATTTCATAGGTCGAGGCTATCTCGTATAAGTTACTCGTCATTGCATCATTCAATTCACAGGCATATGCAAACATCATTTTGAAAACAGTTCCATTGTAGGCAAGTTGTGTACTTACCTGAAGTGCATACAATATATTCTAAGTGAACTAGTCCCTTCTATTGATACCCTAGTACTTGTTTTGAATTACAGTACCACATAGTTAAAGCGGGGCCTTAGTCAGACTCTTATGGTTCCTAATTATACCATAAAGTGATCCTTTATGTCTAACTTCATTATATTATCTAATGCTCTGGCTGGTTAATCCAAAATTTAGGCATAGCAGCCACCAAACCTTCTTTCATTATTATTTAATTATATTTCCTTGATTAGTAATTTTTGTTAATTATTAATTAATTGTGCTTTATTAATAATTTTCATTAATTATATATTAATTTTACTTAATTATAAATATTTATTTCCTTTCAAAACAATTCATTTTACAATTATTAGTAACTAGAATCATAAATTAATTATGTTGAATTAATTAATAATTAACACCTCTAAACATAATTATTTTAAATCCTTCTAATAAATTAATAATTAATTTAAATACTTGAATAGATTATACCATAATATAAAAAACACTTTATCAATCTAAAATAATCATTTTGTAAATCATTTTTCAGATTATACAATGTTATTATTTTAATCATTTTAAATTATAAAACTCATTTTTAAATCCTTCATATTAATTTAATTAATTAATTCCTTTTACAATGAAACATTAGTTCGACGGGCCCATTAAGTCTTATTGGACCTGGGCTAAGGTCGTTACGTAGTACTGGGTTCTTCTGTGTTGTGGAAACCCGATCTTACTGTTCTCTCTCACTGATATCCTTGTTGGGCCTTAGGCTATGTGGTTCTACAATCTTTAAAGCCCCCCTTAAATGAGTGAGTTTTTAAAATGCCACTCCTACTTTTACTTTTCCATAACTGTCCCTTTTTATTTTTTAATAATTTTTATGCATTTACTACTTTGCCCCTTATTCCATCTTAAAAAAAAAAAAAAAAAACCAAATCAGATCTCTCCTCTGTTTCTCTTTCCACCTCTCTTGTCTCTCCCCCACTTCAACTCCCTTTCTTCCCTTTCTGCCCCTTCGCGTCCTCTCTATCTTCGCCCAATGCTTTCTCCACTTATCTCTCTCCTTTTTGCGCCTTTGTTCTCTTAGCCCTTTGTCACGATTGGAGATCATGCCATCACGAGAAGATTAGAGTACCAGCCAAACAGTTTTGAGGAGATCAAAAACAACGATGGAGCTTGTCGATAGCGTCGCCGTCAAAGACAAAGGGGCTTGCCGAACTCCGTTTTCATTGTTAATTGAGTCACGTGTTGTTCTATTGGGTAAGTCTGCTATTTTGCTTGGTTTGTTATGAATAATCCTAGTCTTTAGGAATCTATTAATAGTGCAGTAGTGCTGGTCTATAGTTTAGAATTATTCGTTACAGACGTGGCAATAGTTGCTTAGTCTATAGACATGGGTTAGTAGTCAAAGTAGTGGCTCTGATCTTTTTTTTATGTGTTGTGTAATTTTCCTATATAAAGGCTATTTGTTTAATGGAAACTATACTACTGCACATAAGTAATAAATGCCCATTTCACGAAAGTATTTTGTCCCTTTCTCTGTTTAATTTCTTTATTGTTATCAGTGGTACCAGAGCCACGAGAAGATAGAATATTTAAAAAAAAAAGGAGGGGGGGGGGGGGGCCCACCCGACACAGCGGAGTGAGAAAAGAGTGCAGTGAAAGTAGCCTATTTTCTATTTCACCTTGTATCTGTTTTGTAGCAGTAAAGTAATGACATCTGAAGCAACGTTTGTGCAACCAGCTATTCCACGTTTTGATGGTCATTATAATCATTGGAGCATGTTGATGGAGAACTTTTTGAGGTCCAAAGAGTACTGGCAGGTCGTTGAATCTGGAGTAGCAGAACCAGCCGCTAGTGTTGTGCCATCAGAGACGCAAAGGGTAGAGATAGAAGGTCTAAAGCTGAAGGATTTAAAGGTGAAAAACTACCTTTTTTAGGCTATTGATCGCTCTATCTTGGAAACTATTCATAGCAAAGAAACTTCCAAGCAGATTTGGGACTCCATGAAAAGAAAATATCAAGGATCGACTAAAGCAAGAAGGCAGCTACTACAAACACTTCGTACGGAGTTCGAAACGCTTCGCATGAAGTCGAGAGAGTCTATTTCTGATTTTTTCTCAAGAACAATGGCGATTATCAACAAGATGCGTGTCCATGGAGAGAAGATAGAAGATGTGGCAGTGATTGAAAAAATTCTTCGATCAATGACGCCTAAGTTTAATTATGTTGTTTGCTCAATTGAGGAATCAAATGACCTCGATTTTCTTTCGATTGATGAATTGCAGGGTTCTTTGTTGGTCCATGAACAAAAAATGGCTCAGCAAGAAAAAGAAGAGCAAGCTTTGCAAGCTTCTACCAACAATCAATCTTCAACTCCAAGAAGACCAAACCAAGGAAGAGGAAAAAGTAGAAGAAATAATGATCACAGAAACTCATAAGTAAAAGCCGAAGATAATCAAGATTCTCAAGAGAAAAGAAGAGGACGTGGAGGTCACTAGTCAACCAAATACAGACCAAAGTCAGAAGACAAGTCCAACATGGAGTGCTTTCGATGTCACAGGCTTGGTCATTATAAGTCAGAATACAAAACTAATTTGTCAAAGGACATGGTGCAAAATCTCACTTCGTAGAGAAGGAAGAAGAAGTGTCCTTACTGATGGTCTGCCACACCAAGGAGGAAACACACAAGAATCTATGGTACTTAGACACAGGTTGCAGCAACCATATGTACAGAGACAAGTCTGTCTTCACTGAGTTGGATGAGACTGTTCGTCACAATGTGAAGTTTGGTGACAACTCCAAAGTCTCTGTTATGGGAAAAGAAAAGGTAACAATCCAAACCAATAGCAACTCCAATCAGGTTATTTCTAATGTTCTCTTTGTTCTAGACTTGAGAACAAATTTGCTTAGTGTTGGTCAGCTACAAGAAAAGGGATATGAAATCTTAATTAAAGATGGAGTATGCAGAATCCAAGATGCCAACATGGGTTTAATTACTTAAGTTAAAATGACAGCCAATCGAATGTTTCCTCTATATCTTCACACTACAACTCACTTATGCTTCTTAGCAGGATTGGAAGATGCGGCGTGGCTATGGCATTACCGCTATAGGCACCTTAACTTTGGTGGTTTAAAAACGCTACAGTAGAAGAATATGGTGACGGGTCTTCCACAAATACAAAGTCCTTCTCAAATTTGTGAAGAATGTGTTGTTGGCAAACAACATCGAGACCATTTTTCGAAAGGAAAATCATGGAGAGCAAAGAAGGCATTGGAGCTGGTTCATACCGACATCTGTGGTCCCATTAATCCAACATCAAATGGTGGTAAACGTTATTTTATAATGTTCATTGATGATTATAGTCAAAAAAATTGGGTTTATTTTTCGCAGGAGAAGTCTGAAGCTTTTTCAGCTTTCAAAACCTTCAAGGTGTTAGTCAAAAAAGAAGCAGGTATGCCTATAAAGATTCTTCGCAGCGATCGTGGTGGAGAATACAACTCACATGAATTTGCAAATTATTGTGAGACCCAAGGAATCAAGAGGCAACTTACAGCAGCATACACGCCTCAACAAAATGGAGTTTGTGAGCAAAAAAATCGCACTATTTTGAATATGGTGTGAAGTCTTTTGGCAAGAAGTGACGTTTTGAAGAATTTCTAGCCCGAAGCAACTAATTGGAGTATTCATATTTTGAATAGAAGTCCTACACTTTCTGTTCAAAACATGTTGCCTGAAGAAGCTTGGAATGGACGAAGACCAAGTGTCAACCACTTTAGAATTTTTGGTTGCATAGCATATGCCCACATTCCAGATCAAAAGAGGAGAAAGCTTGATGACAAAGGAGAGAAATGCATTTTTCTTGGTGTTAGTGAACAGTCAAAAGCGTACAAATTGTACAATCCTACCACCAAGAAAATTGTCATTAGTCATGATGCAGTTTTTGATGAAGACAGGTTATGGACATGGGATGATAATGGAATTGAACAACAAATTTCAACTAATTTTGATGGAGATGAAGATGGCAAAAGGGACCAACTTGCAGGAAATGAACAACAATCAACAAATCCAACTCCAACAATCCCACAAAGTCCACCAGCTACTGCAGCTAATGTATTTCCAAGAGAACAATCTGGTATAGCAAGCAACTTGTGCTCTCAACGTGTTAGAAGACAACCAGCATGGATGGAGGATTATGAGGTACAAGGAATCAACCATAATGAAGACCCATTTACTCATCTTGCTTTATTTTCGAATTGTGATCCAGTAGCTTTTGAAGATGCTATTAAAGAAACAAAGTGGCAAAAGGCGATGGACTATGAAATTGCAGCTATTGAAAAAAATAACACTTGGGAGTTAACAGAGCTTCCAAAAGGGCAAAGGTCTATTGGTGTGAAGTGGGTGTACAAGACAAAGCTAAAGGAGAATGGTGAAGTTGACAAGTACAAAGTGCGTCTAGTGGCAAAAGGCTACAAGCAAAAGTTTGGGGTTGATTATAAAGAAGTTTTCGCTCCAGTTGTAAGACATGACATAATCAGATTGGTGATCGCATTGGTAGCACAAAATTCATGGTCTATTTTCCAATTGGATGTGAAATCAGCATTCTTACATGGAGAATTGGAAGAAGAGGTATTTCTCGATCAACCTCCTGGTTATGTGAAAGTTGAAAATGAGCATAAAGTGTATAAGAAGGCTCTATATGGACTAAAACAAGCTCCAAGGGCTTGGTATAGTCGTATAGAGGCTTATTTTTTGAAGGAAGGATTTCAAAAGTGTCCCTATGAACATACACTTTTTATAAAAATAGATGATGAAGGAAAAATGCTCATTGCTAGCTTATATGTGGATGATTTGATTTATACTGGAAATAATAGTGTCATGTTTGAAAACTTTAAGAAGTCCATGATGGTTGAGTTTGATATGTCTGATCTTGGAATGTTGCATTATTTCCTTGGTATTGAAGTGGTGCAACTTATTGATGGAATTTTTATTTCTCAAAAGAAATATATCCAAGAAATTTTAGACAGGTTTCGAATGAAGAATTGCAACGCTGTGAACACACCAATCGAGTTTTGTTTAAAGCTTGTGAAGGATCCTGAAGGAAGAAAAATGGACAGCACACTCTACAAGCAAATTGTAGGAAGTCTGATGTATTTGACAGCAACAAGACCTGATATAATGTATGATGTGAGTCTCATTAGCATGTACATAGAATGTCCAACAGAGATGCATCTTCTAGCTGCCAAGAGGATCTTTCAGTACTTGAAAGGAACAATGGAATTTGGGCTACTCTACAAGAAGGGAGAAAAATCATATTTGTTGGGCTTCACTAATAGTGATTATGCAAGAGATCAAGATCACAGAAGAAGTACTTCAGGGTATGTATTTATGTTGGGGTCAGGGGCTGTTTCATGGTCATCAAAGAAGCAGCCAATTGTCACTTTATCAACCACGGAAGCTGAATTTGTTGCTGCAACTTCATGTGCATCTCAGGCTATATGGTTGAAGAAAATTCTTGAAGAACTTCATTTCCAGAGCCAAGGACCTACTATAATTTTTTGTGATAATAGCTCAACAATCAAACTTTCAAAGAATCCTGTTCTACATGGAAGAAGCAAACATATTGATATAAAGTATCATTTCTTAAGAGATCTCACAAGGAATGGAACACTTGATCTCATCCACTGTAGGAGTGAAGACTAGGTTGCAGACATATTTACCAAGTCCCTCAAATGGCCTACGTTTCAGAAGTTAAGGAAGTTGCTGGGAGTTTGCACTTTGGAGAATCCAATTTGAGGGAGAGTGCTTTAGAGTTGACTGTAATTAAACTGAATGTTTGCAAACTTTCAGTTTAGGGGAGGGATTGTTAATTGAGTCACATGTTGTTCTATTGGCTAAGTCTGCTATTTTGTTTGGTTTGTTATGAATAATCCTAGTCTTTAGGAATTTGTTAATAGTGCAGTAGTGGTGGTTTATAGTTTAGAATTATTCGTTACAGACGTGGCAATAGGTGCTTAGTCTATAGACATGGGTTAGTAGTCAAAGTAATGGTTCTGATCTTTTTTTTATGTGTTGTGTAATTTGCCTATATAAAGGCTATTTGTTTAATGGAAACTGTACTGCTGCACATGAGTAATAAATGCCCATTTCACGAAAGTATTTTGTCCTTTTTTCTGTTTAATTTCTTTATTGTTATCATTCATAGCGACAAGATCTTGTCATCTTCTCTGACGACGGCAACTTTTCTAGCGACTCAGTGGATTTCGAGCTGAACTTTTCTTCCTTTTGTGCTCGTGCTAGGGATTCTCTTGCCCTTTCTCTTCGCCAGAGTTGTGTTTCTTGTGCTCAAATCCGCCACCAATTGCTCTTCCACTATCGATATTTCTCTTCAATTTTCTTCTGATTATAGTTTTTTGGAAGTAGTTGGAACTCTGGTTTTTTCTATTTTTAGTACATTTGTTTTTAAATAATTAGTAGATTTATAGATGTATATTTTCTTTCGTAATTTGCACTTGTTCAATTGAAGCGTTCAATTACAGATTTGTACTGAAAAATGCGACTTCTATAAAAAGGAGTCTTTATCAAACAAATTAGATTGTCAGAGAAAATTGTATTGCATTGTATTAATCGTAGTATACTCTTGTTCATCGTAGAAGGCCAAAAACTAGGTGCTCTTTTCTTTTTGTCTTTTTTTTTTTTCATTTTTACCTGAATAATGATTGTGTGTGTGTCCTTTTTTTCCCCATGTTGCTCAGAGTAGTGTAATTGATTGTGTTTTGGAGTTCTACATATATGTGTAGTTTGGAGCTATGTATATGTTTATTTTATCTCAATTTATTATTATGACACACAAGTTTAGTATCCAGTGTGTAAATGCTTAGCAATTTAATTTAGAAACTTTCATATGCTTTTTCCTTTTTAGGAAAAGAAAGGGAAGTAGATATTGCGTTTTGTCATAATATTTGTCAGTGTATTGTGTTTAATCATCAACTCTGTACTTTAAAATGTGCGTTGTGTTTCTTGATGGCCATTTCTACGGTTAATGAATAAGCTACTATACAATTTGGATGCTCAACACTTGTGAAGATCTTATGAAGGGCTACTGATTATGTTGTAGTTGGAATGTTCTAGATGTAATCTACCATATTTTTATTTTTAGTTTTATTTGAATTGAATTTAGTTTTATTTGATTTTGATATGGAAAGATAATTGGTGGGTTCTATATAGAGAACCTAGTGGGTTTCAGAACAAAACTCGTCGTGTTCCACATAAAATATGGTAGGTTTTGCAATGGAACCAATAGGCATTTGGTAGATTCCATGACGGAATCTAGTGGAATTTATCTCTAGGACCTATCAGATTGCATTCCAGCACTTGCATAGGCAATCAAAGGTGGATGATGCTTTTTTCTTTCAAAAAAATATATTGAAATTTGGTAGGTTCTAAGTTGATTCTGGCAGGTTGCAAATCGGTACTCTCATTGGCAACCGAAAGCGGTTGGTGTTTTTTTATTTCAAAAAATTCAGTGAGAATCTAGTAGGTTTCAAGTTGAAACTTGTTAGGTTTCAACTCGACACCTATTTTGGCAGCCAGAGGCATTTGGTGCTTCTTTGTTTCAAAAAAAAATTAAGTTAAAGTCTGGTAGGTATTAAGTTAGAATCTGGCAGGTATCAATCCGGTACTTCATGCCAGCGTTTGGAGGTGATTAATACTTCTTTGTGTCAAAAAATTAAGTTAAAATTTAATCGGTTTCAAGTTGAAGCTTGACGATTACAATCTAGCTCTCACTTTGACGATCGTAGACGTGTTCTAACATGTTCTACAGAGAAGCTGGTGAGTTCTACGACGAAACCTCCTAGACCCGGTAGGTTCTATTTTAGGAAGAAAGTTAACTTGATTTTTTAATACGTCTTCAATTTTAAATAAAAATATTGTTTTGATTAGTGGCTTATCGAAGGTTATTTTTAATAAAGCGGTACTTTTTGAGAACATTCTTATAAGTTGTTCAATGTTTAAACTCATACTTGGTGGATTTCGCCAGTTTGGGCCCTTAAGGCCTGAACCTGCTTCCACTTGAGATGAACTGTACAACTTCAACTTAAGCGTGTAATCTGTCGCTAATCACTGTTTGAATCTATAAATAAAATGGCCAAGATTTATATTCTCAGGCCCTATCATCGGCAAATTTACATTTTTGCCCCTATATATTTGGGTTCTCAAAGTAGTCCCAAGCCCAATACATGGCTCGCATAATCTAAATAGATGATAGGTTTCACGCACCTACAGATTGTATGATCGATTGATTAACAATTAATGTAGAAATAAACCCAGATTTCAATAGTCCAAATCCATAACACTCGAAGAATCACTTCGAAAATTAATAACAAATCCATTGCCTCACGAGGGCTTAAAAAGTCAACACCGATAACTAACATTGGGATAAGTTGTATGATACGGTTATAAGTACAACAATACTGGAATTGAAATTACACCCCAAAACAAATCATTAATCACCTTGAGTTCCTTCAAATGGCCTTGGGGTCTTTGGTACCGCTCGATGCTCTAAGTCAACTGCAAATGCTTCCAATCCCCTTACCACTTGGTGAAGGGTGAAATTTTAAAACAATAAAACATGAGCAAAGCTCTATATGATATATCTTATTTTAAAATACCATAGTTTAAAAAGCTTAAACCATTCAAAATTAATTTCCAAAATAACCCATTTTAAAATAGAACTCAGTGTGAATTGAATAATAAATAATACAAAACTATAAACTTGCAAATACTAGAAAAATCAAGAAAACAATGCCAACAATGTAGTTTGTATCTCTATTATAACTTACAGTAGCGTGTAATATTACTGCGGTAGCTGCAGCAGTTATCATAGTAATTCCCCCAATTAAGAAGGTGTCACTCTTGACACCACTCCTTTCTAGGTATAAGCTTAAAATACCAAAAACTATTTTTCCAAAAGTATGAAAAGCAATTTCATAAAAAATATTTTTTTTCAAAAATCTAGGGTACATAACTGGTATATAATCGAAATCCTGAAACCTTTTCAAAAGATTTCAAATAGAAAAAATCCTCACTAGCCATAGTGAAGTACTTTTTTCATTTTCCAAGAAACCCAGATCGTGGATTAATCCCTATGAAAATCTATTTTTCAAAGTCGTAATATCTCTCAAAATATCATTTTCAAAACCGTGATTTAACAAATCATTTCAGAAATTCTTTGGCTCAAAAATTGCTTAGGCCAAAACTCTAAAGAACAAATACAGGCTACCAAGAAAGGGATTAAAATCCTACCTCGTTGGCAAAATAATCTACACT
>CAMOHE010050132.1:61685-87547 GCA_946598075.1 Artocarpus hirsutus
TCGATTGATTAACAATTAATGTAGAAATAAACCCAGATTTCAATAGTCCAAATCCATAACACTCGAAGAATCACTTCGAAAATTAATAACAAATCCATTGCCTCACGAGGGCTTAAAAAGTCAACACCGATAACTAACATTGGGATAAGTTGTATGATACCGTTATAAGTACAACAATACTGGAATTGAAATTACACCCCAAAACAAATCATTAATCACCTTGAGTTCCTTCAAATGGCCTTGGGGTCTTTGGTACCGCTCGATGCTCTAAGTCAACTGCAAATGCTTCCAATCCCCTTACCACTTGGTGAAGGGTGAAATTTTAAAACAATAAAACATGAGCAAAGCTCTATATGATATATCTTATTTTAAAATACCATAGTTTAAAAAGCTTAAACCATTCAAAATTAATTTCCAAAATAACCCTTTTTAGAATAGAACTCAGTGTGAATTGAATAATAAATAATACAAAACTATAAACTTGCAAATATTAGAAAAATCAAGAAAACAATGCCAACAATGTATAGGGTGTTTGGAAGGTGGTGAGAACCACTTTTATTGTAGCATATGAGAACTTTACACTATAGTAATTTTTTTTATTGTTACTGTAGCATGTGAGAGCTTTTTACTGTTCATAACTGATTTTGTGGTGAAAACCACAATTCCCACCACTTTGTCAAACACCCCCGTAGTTTGTATCTCTATTATAACTTACAGTTAGTGTGTAATATTACTGCGGTAGCTGCAGCAGTTATCATAGTAATTCCCCCAATTAAGAAGGTGTCACTCTTGACACCACTCCTTTCTAGGTATAAGCTTAAAATACCAAAAACTATTTTCCCAAAAGTATGAAAAGCAATTTCATAAAAAATATTTTTTTTCAAAAATCTAGGGTGCATAACTGGTGTATAATTGAAATCCTGAAACCTTTTCAAAAGATTTCAAATAGAAAAAATCCTCATTACCCATAGTGAAGTACTTTTTTCATTTTCCAAGAAACCCAGATCGTGGATTAATCTCTATGAAAATCATTTTTTCAAAATCGTAATATCTCTCAAAATATCATTTTCAAAACCGTGATTTAACAAATCATTTCAGAAATTCTTTGGCTCAAAAATTGCTTTGGCCAAAACTCTAAAGAACAAATACAGGCTCCCAAGAAAGGGATTAAAATCCTACCTCGTTGGCAAAATAATCTACACTCTCCGTCATACGTATCTGCCTATCCATAGATACTCACTTGTTTCGGATCCTTTAATCTGGTTCTTGACTGAAATTCCATTAAAAATTTCAAGGTTCCCCACGAGTTTTTTTCCTAAGCTGTTAAGGTTTTATTGCTTTGATTTCCACGAAGAATCTGGTTTGGTTTTATGCTGCAACAGAACTCATAAGACAAAGTAGAAGAAGTAAACCAGTAAAGGTGATGAGATAAGTTTAATAATTCTTGGCTTCAATAAACTAAGGAAAAGAAAAGAAACAGTTGAGTCAAGTCAACGGTGATTGAGGATGAAGCTTCAGAAAGTTGAAGGTAGCGGAATCGGGGCAAACCATGTAGAACAGCAGAAGAAGATCAAATGGAAAACTTTTTTGTTTCCGGCAAAATTGTAATTTTTGAAAAGTTGGTAGCAAAAAATAGAAATTTCAAAAAAGGTCTCCAATGATTCAATATACATTTCAGAAGATTTATATCTTAAAACATATCATTGAATTTTTAATTTGGCAACGAATAATACAAAAACAGTATAATAAATCCACTAATTGCATTTCTCGACTTTTGAGGCTCTACACTTCTAGTTTCAATTTCACAAACTAGCCCATTTTAGTTTTTTTTTTTCTTCAGTCTAGTCCTCTACCGGTAGGCTAAATTCATCCTAACCTATATTTTTGGTCTAATATCATTTGGGACAACCAAATGACCTCCCAAATGACCCTCCTTACTGCCTCCATGGCATCCTAGGGGATCCAGAAATCTCACTATTTCATTTTATTTTATTTTTGCAATCTAGTCCCTAGAATCACTAAAATGCGAGTCTGGGCTCATCTTAGGTTCGTTGCCTATGAAATCTTGACCAAGTGATCCTTATACTCTATAATAACTTCTTCTAATACATATTCCAAAGACTCAACTACTAACTCAAGATTTTGGACATTTTATCCGTGAGTTGTGCTAGCTTTCCTTGGTTCAGTACCCAACTTCAAAAATCCATAATAATTAAATTGTACAAAAATTGTATTGAGGCTTATGATAGCTCTTTGGAAAGCTTATTATGTTTAGTTGATTCATAACAAATGTTGCAGCCTAATTCGAAGCATAACATATTGAAAAGATGATATATTGGTAGCTGGACATCAAGATTATTGTGCAGTATCCTAAACTTTTAACTTGCAAAACCTTTTTATTTTATGTTCAAATTAAGTGTTTCAAAAGTCAAACTTGCAGAATATCTCTAGTATTGTTGTCATGCCATTATCAAACCATTTCATGCCATATTCAAATACTCAATAAAAAACACATTTTAGGAAGGCATATTTCACACTTATTGCTAGATCTAAGATTTTGGTTTGGACTTTTACCTTTCTCTCCTTTTCTCTTACAACTCTTCTTTAAGTCTTGAGCTCCTGACTTCTTTGTACCTTTTAAAAAATCCCCAAATTAACTTCCTATTATGGCAAGGCAAGAATACAACTCACAACACTAGGATTTCTAGGTTTTACCTTTTGAACTCTAATTGATGGTGAAAAAGAGAGAGAGTGGCTACCAACATTTTAGCTTAGTGGAGGGAGAGAGTTTTTCTCAAGTTTTTAAGAGAGAGAGAGAGAAAAGAGGATATAGAAGAAAAATTTAGGAGGCACTCAGATTTGATGTGGCTTAAGGATCTATCTATATGGGGGTGTGTGAGGTTTAGTTTCCAGCCAATAATTTGAGTTTTTAAGCCCCCTTTAATGTGTCTTTTGTGGGAAAAGAAAGAATGCTTTCAAAGAATTGGGAGAAAATGGGCTCATTGTTGGTCCTTTAATTTTTTTGTGACATGAATAAGTTGTAACATAAAAGGGATTTCTTTTGCACATATGAGCCATACACGCCCTTAGTCTAATCCAATGCAAAAGATACCTTCCACTTAAGTCTCTCCCATTCAAATCAAGTCAACAAAAAGTCCCTCGAATTCCAAGTTGAATCTTAGCCCTTGATTCTCCACCTATGTGATATCCACCCTTAATCACGCTTACTTTAATCCTAATCATTGATCAAATCTAACCCTAATGTTGACCCTCTCCATTTTGTCTCTAATGGCTGACAGACCTAATTATCTCCCCAGTAATTTCTATTAACTATATTGACCTCATTAAGTTAATCTACAGCAATTTCTCATTTGAATACTTCCATGACTTCTACGATCTAATTTGACTGAAAATGTCATCCATTATATGTTATTAATCATTTCGGAGACTTTCTGACATTGTTAGCTCCCTTCGAGAAAATCGACCAAGTCAAATTTCGAACTGTGTCATCATAGAGTTCATAGTGACAATTTTATAAGTATGATCTTTCTCTTCTTTTTTTTCCCATGGGATATATCACCATATCCACTAACATACTTTAAGATCATGACACAAATATTTACTTGAATTATGCATTCATGGTATCAAGTAAAAATTTATCAAATGATCTCTACATCAGAGAGGTTTCATACAAATCTCAGATTTCAAACAGTTAAGAATGATATAAGAAATTCAGATTTAAATTTCATATAGCATCATGCACACACAAAATTAAAAAAAAAAAAAATCCAAGTTCACTATCAACTCAATAACTACTTATGTGTTTTTAGGGGTTTTACACTCTTGGAGGAACGAGTTGGAGCCTTGGTAGACATAGTCCAAAATATGGCCAACGTTCTCGACGAATTGTCGGAGGCGAGATAGAATAATATGCAGTCAGGTGATGACTTTAGCTCATTAAGTGTGTCATGCTGTAGGTATTCCAACAAGAAGGTCAGAATAAATCATAATGATGAGCTGACGGACGGATGATGTGTACAGATCGGATATGGAGTCCGCTACTGAATGTTTCCGCTGTGAATATTTTAAGTTGTTTTGAAATGGAATGTTTAAAAAGAAAAATGTTGTAAAAGTAAGAATGATTACGTGAATATAAGTGTGTGAAAGTATTTTGGTAGTTACCAAAATATTTGTAAGCAAAGTATTTATTTCAGTTTCTAAAAAAAAAAAAAATTCTTAAATTTTTACCCCTAAGTAAGTAAGAAAGATTTTTATCACAGCACGAAAATATAGGTTATGACAAAGACTTTACTCCACATCTAATTTTCTTACAGAATGACAAACAGGATCTTTAAATGCCTAATTCCTGAGGCATTGTCTTTTTGTATAGAATTTAGGTCAAAGATCAGAAATAACACCTTGGACATATCCACTCGAATGGTTCTAAGGAAGTGTTCTTTTAAAAGGCCATATTTACATAAATAGATTTTGTCATCGCTATTTATTGACACAAATCCAAGCAAATGACACTTACCCTCATAAGTCTGTCGACCACATTTGTGACATCTAGAGTTGATGGCATGAGTTCTTCTTTCATTGAACTACAACTGGTACCTATACTTGGAAGGCTGATCCTCTAATTAAAGTCACTCATACGAATTTCTTTTTCAATCAAATCCTTACGTCACTGAGGATTCCAAAACACATGAGAATCCATAGTTGAGTGACTCTAGACTTGTATTTTTGCCTAAGAACCTTCTAGGAAAGTGATGGGAAATATTTCCTCAGGTGATGTATTTTAGATCCATAGGAACCAATGAAAAAGAAACAAGAAAGAAAGAAGATTTGGAAAATTAAGAACAAGTTTCAAATTTTATAGAGCGAGAGAAAAAAATTCTAAAGAGAATAGAGAATTTTAGAGAGAGAAGGAGGTCAACAAATTTGAGCTTTAATGCATAGTGATAAGATATATAGACAAAATAGGACACTGTACTACACATTGTGAAGGACATTGGATTGGGCTGAAATGGACAAGCCCAACTATGATTAAGATTAATGGGTCATTACCCACAGGGAGTAAACAAAGTCACAATATACACAAAATATGTGTCTAGATACCCTAATGTGAAAGGTTACTACCAAACAAGAATATACATATATATATATATATATATAACATATAGAAAAAAAGATTGGTAGAGCAAAATAAAAAAATAAAAAAAAAACCAAAATTCTAAAGGGGACCATGGCCCCCCTGCCCTTCCCTCCGCCTGTGGATACAAGTCTTTATGCTAGGAAAAGAATAGCCTAAGCTATAACTTCAAAGTGCCCATTGTGAGCACAAGTGCAAGTCAAAAGGACGTACGTCTATAAATAGGGAAAATAAAATAGTTTTTTGTAAAGATGGTATTTCAAAAGAAAACTTAGATGACCTTCATAATTCTTTTTTAGACCATTCTGATGGTTATGTTCAATGAGCCATTTGTAAACTTTGGCCTTAGTTTCATGCAGACGTTAAAAGACCTAATTGTTCAGTTTGCAAAATTTTAGAAGGGAAACAATCACCCAGTCCATTTGGTTCTAAGCAAAATCTATGAAGTACTTTTAGTTTTTGTGTGTTTTTTTGTTTTCTTTAAAAAAATTGTTGAGAAATTATTTAAGATATGAGTTTGGCTTTAGTGAAAAATCATCAAAATTGCTGAGTAATGGATTTTCTAGAGACGTGTTTTGATGAACATAAGTTTTCTTTCATTCTCAAATAAAAATTCATTAGAAAAAATTAAAAAAATGAAAATAAAAAAAATTGTGATTGTTACAGTAGTTGTTTGCTCAATTATTTGTTTGTCTTGTTTGCTTTTAATATTTTATCTTATCTATTAGATATATTATACAGTTTTGTTTTGTCCCATTTTGCAAAAGTTGTACAATTTTGTTTAATTTTTCAAAAGTTGAATAATTCTTATCTGGTAAAATTTTCAAAAGTTCTACAGTTAAGTCACATCTATCTTCATTTGTCTTCACCTACCTATTTTTCTTCAATTACACTCAACCATGTAATATATCTCACTCCTCATTAAAGTCTTACTCATAGCAGTGTAAAAAGTTTTCAACTCAAAAAAAATTCAAAAAAAAAACATAAAATTCTAAAACAAAAAAAAGAAAAAAGAATCTTAGTTTCTTAGAAACCATTATGGAGTCCTAGTGTCAATCGTCTTTGAATTTCAAAAACATCTATGTGTTTTGTGGTTCTAATTCAAGAAAGAGTATTGACTATTAAAATGCTACATTCCATTTGGGGCAAATCTTGGCTAAGGAAAAGATAAACCTTATGTATAAAGGGGTAGTCTTGGTTTAATGGGAACTGTCACAACTAGAGCTAAAGTAGGAGGAGTCTTAGGTATTATCCCTCGTTTTTTTTGTTCAAGATAATGTTTGTAGCGAAACCACAAGAGCCGAGAGAATTGTCAAAATTATCCCTGATCATTTAAAACTTATGATTCGTCGCTAAAATGCATTCATTACTTTGCCAGAAAGTCTAGGAACTCTAGAAGAAATGTTGGTCATAACTAGTTGGAATCATTAGGTATTCTTAATAAACCACTTAGTGTGCTTAATGTTAATGGTTTCTTTGATGGTCTTTTATTAGATAATATTGTGGAACAGAATTTTCTTGTAGAGTCAGGAAGAAAAATTTTTATTTTTGTAGCTACTGTTAAAGAATTATTCGAGAAAATACAGGTCATCACTCCCGAGGCAGACACTATAACTTCAAAGCACAGCAGGAAGTGCAAACAAGATTTGGATCTTTCTCTCTAAACTTTTTAATCTCTCAGTTTTACCTATAGCATGTTTGTGTTTATTTTTCTTTGTGTGTTTTGAATAACCACTTTTGTAGATATATGTTGTTACTCTTTCTACTTAATCTTGTTAAACATTAAGGACAATGTTTAATTTAGGTTGGGGGATAGGGTTTGTATCAAATTTTTCAAATTTATGTCAAATTTTTTCAATTTTTGAGTTTTTTTTTTTTTTTTTTTGTTTTTAAAATGGGACTTGTTCTAAAATTAAGCGTAGTAAAGCAACTAAAAAAAAGGAAAATCCCTAAAAAAATTGAAAAATAAAAAAAGAAAAAAATGGTGTGTTGATTGTAAAACTGTTAGGATTCTTGTTTTAATGTCAGGATCGTTGAGTGAAGGAGTTGCTCTTGAAAATCGTCTTAATTTAGTCCGAGAAATGTCACCTTTCATATATTTTCATTTATAATGCACGCATGAATGTTTAGGATAGCTGAGTTATAGAGTCTTTAGCATTCTTGAGACGCGTGCTAATCATGTTTGTAACATATTTCATTTTGTTGAGTTTATTAGCATTTGTGTCTTAAAAAAAACTAAAAATTAAAAAATCTTAAAAATCAAAAAATAAAAAATTTAAAAACCTAAAAATCTGTTTTGTAAATATTTTTTTCTTTTTTTTTTAGTTCCTTCTGTCCAATAAAGAAACATGATATATCATGGCTTGTTATAAGATTCAGATATTGCTGAAGCTTATGTTAATTTCTTGTATTAGTCTCATATTTAGATTGATTTTTCCCAAAAATTTAAGCACTTAATTTAAAACTTTGATTTGTTATATTAATTTAGAGACTGTTTATGTTAATATAATCTGGTTTATTTTTATAAAATCTTATAATTTGTTTAAATTCCTCTTGAGGCAAAATACCAGATAATATTAAATTAAGGATATAATTGAGACCATCTTTAGATCATTTGAGCCTTTCAAGCTTAAATTACACTTATTGTTAAAATTCCATCTTCTAGTTAATTTGCACTTATCAAAGTTCTATTTACCATTTTAATTTAAGCTATATTTCTTGTTGTTGAGATTCCAAAAATCACAAAAAAATCTAAAAATAGAAAAAATAAAAAAATTTTAAATATTGTAAATAATTAACTTTAATCCTCAAATTTTTCAGCCAAAAATAATATAACTGACATATTGGACCTTTACAATACCTTTTTCTTGTGGGATCGAACTCAGATACACCGAGTATTATTACTTGAACAACCTTATACTTAAGGTTATATCGGTCTTACACTTTTTAATCCGAGCAATGACCAACTTATTTTTGCATGCAGTTTACATTCGATGTAATAGTAAAGCAGGTTGTTGGCTTAAACCCAGGGGATCCACAAACAATAAGAATTCTTGAAGATTTCCTCACTTTCATGAGAGGCCTTATTTCTCTTCCTCTTTATATTCTTGGAATTTCTTATGCAAGAGCTATTAAGGTTTTTTTCTTTTCTTCTTCTTTTTTTTTTTTTTTTTTTGCTCAAGCAAAAATAGTTAAAAACTCATTCTTATTTATTTTCAGTATACGTATGTGCCTATTACTATTTAAAAAAAAAATATTCATGTAGTATTTTTTATTGGAAATATATGGTTAAAAAAAATATTGGCTTCGTGTCTTTTTCTCTGCTGAAAATTAAAGAAGGGCATGTGAGGCAATTGCTTTACAGACTAGAAGTAGGACATCCTCAACTGTCAAAGCAATTATAGAGGAAAGAAGAAGAGGAAGAAGGAATGATGGGAATTCTAGAAATGACCGTAATGATTTCCTTGAGATACTTCCTGGTTTTGATACCTTATCTGAAGATGAAAAAGTGAGATTTGTTTTGGATTCTCTTTTGGGTGGCTATGAGACTACCTCTCTCTTAATGGCCATGGTGGTGTATTTTCTAGCTCATTCACCCTCTGCATTGGAACAACTAAAGGTAATTAACTTAAAAAAGCAGATTCAATAAGTTAATTACAATCATTTTTAATTAATTATCACTTCAAATAAGTACGAGTAAGGGCAGAACTATCCAAATAAAGGTGAGCGGCCTTCGTGTATTAAATTTTATAAAACTTATATTTTACCCTTTTAAAATTGTATTTTTTTCTCTTAAAATTTTACATTTATTTCTTTGTCTCATTTGATTATAAGTTCAGACATAATTTTGGCCTCTGACGAAGCTCCACTGATGACGGTAAGAGACATCTAATTCTTTATTCATGTACACAGGTAGAGCATGAGAAAATTAAGCGCATGAAACAGAAAGATGAGTATTTGAACCGGGAAGACTACAGAAAAATGGAATTTACTCAGAATGTAAGACAAAATTTTCTTTCTTGTTCAGTTTTTAAGTAATTATATCTCGTTTATTTTTGTTTTCAAAACTTTTGAAAATGTTTTCGTACATTTTTTACGGTAAAAATTTTAAAAACACTTCCAATACAATTTTTTAAAAATTTTTATCTTTTAAAATAAAAATATTTTTACCTATTTTAAAAATAATATCAAACGACTCTTATATTTTAACTTTTTTAAAAAAATATTCTTCACGAGCTACTTAATTTATTAATGTTTCTTTTGATTATAGGTCATTAATGAGGCTCTTAGATATGGAAATATTGTAAAATTTGTGCACCGAGAGGCTCTAAAAGATGTCTGATTCAGAGGTTCGTACCAGATGTTAATATTGTAGGTGTGCCTCGACAATATCAGGCCCGCATAAACCCTTTTTTCTTTTTTACTCTTTTACCATGTAACAATGTTTAGTACTTTTACCTCTTCTGTGCTTATGATGAAAGTAGAATTATTGGCTTCACTTTTTTTTTTTTCATGCACTCTCTTTTCGGAGTAAGAAATTCCAGCTGGCTGGAAGGTCCTGCCTGTATTTAGTGCGGTTCACATTCACTTGGATTCTTCTCCCCGTGCACTCTCTTTGTTCTTTTAGATCATTTTCAATGGAAATGATATATTGGCAATATAAGCATTAAAATTATATATTTAATATGTTTGTTTCACTTTGAAATTCAATACATAATACTTCTAATTTAAAGATAAATTAAAATAATAATGTTATTATTATTAAGTAAAAGATCAAATTTATTAATAAATAGCAACCAAATGTCAACATTTGACATATGTTATATCTGTTGTTAAATTAACATGCGAGTGGGTTCCTACTTAAATGTCAAAATTCGATATTTACCTGTCATTTTGACATCACACTGAAAATATATTGGTGACTAATAATTTTTATGTGAAATTTTTCAATGAAAAAAAAAAAGTTTCTTACTACTATAAAGTACTTGCATGAATAAATTAGTGTGGGAGTGGGAGTGACTAACTTTCCACTAAGAAATTATTAAACACAGAGCCAACATCCAATGTGCAAGAGATTTACTCCCTTTGGTGGAGGGTCTAGATGCTGTCTAGGGTCTGGACTTGCTAAGCTTGAAGTGGCATTCTTCCTTCACCACCTAGTGCAAAATTTCAGGTAGTCATATTAAGAGGAAAAAAAGAGAGAAGAATTTCATTTACTGTTATGGAACTTTAATTACTGGTTGATCAATGTGGAGGGGTAAAGCAGTTAGTTGGCCAATTATTGTTGTCATTGTGCATGTGCCAAGTTCATGCTGAAAAAAATGTGGTACAATTTTGCCTTTTCAGGTGGAGAACTGAGGATGGAGAACAACCTACAGCTTATCCATACGTAGAATTTCGGAAGGGGATGATTTCGTATCTTGAATGTTGCTCAGAGTTTGGTCATCAGCAAGTCCTTTTCAAGCTCCTATTTGTTTGGTTGTTTGAGGTGTGGGGGTTAGAGATGGTATACATTGTCCGTTAAAGCTGAGAAAAGGGTACATGTGATGTTGCCAACTTCACCAAAGCAGCTTCTGATAAAACTTTTTTTCCCAAACCCCACACTCAGAGTCTAAGGGACAGGAATGGACACACACCTCTATTTTCTTTGGCAAAAGAGGAGGCCTTTAGTTTCCATGGCAGAGATTTATTTCAATTGTTATAATCTGTCCTTGTAAAGGCTTTATATTTTCAAGTAGTCTTTAACATAACACACTCTCTCTCTGCCTTCCAAAAGTTGAAGTTTCCTTGAACTCTGGGGGTCAACATGGCAAGTTTATTTCATTCAGATTTCAAGTTAGTGTTCTATAGACAGAGTTTTGTATACGCAAAGTTATTTTACATTTGATTCAAAACCCCCAACATGTAAAGCTTCCATGCATTCAAATTCTAGAGCCGTAGACTAGCTTCATAATATTGTTAATATCTTTCTTTTCTTTTTTATGTCTAGCTAATGACTTCACTATTATCTCACAGCCTCTATCGTCCATTGGAGTATAATGAGCACAATGGAACAAATGTACATACGTCTCTTTAATTTTAGAGACAGTTGACAACGTTGGAAAACTACAATGTAGAACGGAAAACTATTGCCAAATAATTAGCAAAAACCTTTTTTTTTTTGCCCCTTCACAAATTATTATTCTTGATTTGAATCTGTCTAAAAGTAAGCAAATTGAATAATTGTAGAGCACAAGCTAGAGGCTCTTGGCGACTTAAAATTAGCTGCAGAATGAGAAATGCATGCTTTTCTAGGCTGCCTTGACCACAATAGGACTTCTCACATGGTGCTTACCATCCGACCATATCAATTTTCCAAATGCATAATTCATGGCTGCTTTTGGATTTTTGGCCTTGAGGGTGAGTTTGAAACTTTTCTCTTCACCAACCCTCTTGAACTTCAAGCTCTTTGGCACAATTGAAACTTTTATCCCAGCAGGGTTTTCAACTCGAGCTCTGTAAGTTCCTGGAGTACCAACATTCTTCAAGGTTCGAGTCACTGTGATTGAACCGGAGAGTTTTGGGACAGTGATTGAAGGGTAGTTGAGGTTAGTTGGACTAATTTTCTTGGAGCATTTGTTAGGTTTTTCCGAAAACATTTCAATTTGTGTTGCCTTATATCCAAGTGCACATAGAAAGTTTAGGTAGTCATTGAGAGATAAGTCATAAACTAGCCCGGGATCCATAGCATCATTAGGATAAACGTGTCCTGACCCATAACTGAAAGGCGTGGCCTTGACGTTAGAAGAATTTAGCAGTGGTTCCATTTTATTATCCCTTGTTTTAGCTGCAAAATATTAGAAGATAAAAGCCTCAGAAATGATATTTCAATTGCAGCTTACTTTTTCTTGGAAGACTGAAAAATGTCAAGTGATATAACATGTGAGGATTAAGGCAGATATCTCCTCACCGGTGGTCATGATTGCCGATTTAATAGCTGCAGGACTCCAATCGGGATAGAGGGTTTTAAGGAGACCTACAATGCCAGAAACATGTGGACACGACATTGACGTGCCTGATACTGAGTTGAACAAAACTCGCCGCTTGTCAAACACTTGGTTGGTTGGTCCTTGTGCTTCAGAGTAGGCTGCTATGATACTAACCCCTGGAGCAGTAATGTCAGGCTGCAAACACAATATCACCCAACGTTTAGAACTACTTGTAAACGCTAACCTGTTCCGTTTTCTTTTTCACGAGATGTTTCTCTTCGAGACTTTTTAATAGCATAGTTTTGGATACAAAAGAACATAGCCACTGTTTGGTTTGTAGTTTGAAGCAATGAACCAAGCGGGCCAAAAGCATGGTGCAAACCAAACCTTAAGGATTTCAGGTGTGATGTTATTAGGCCCTTTTGATGAAAAGGCTGCCATGAATGGAGCTGGCTTGGTGCCCAATTTTGTTGTTGCAGGCGTAATGTAGCCCCTAGGAGACCTGTCAAAGACTTTGTTATTCTACTGATCATATAAAGCTAATAACAAAATCAGGCAATTAGAAAGTTGTCACTAGAGATGAAGGCTAAACTTGACAAAAGATAGATGAAAAATAATTAGATAAAGACATTAAACACACGTTTGTTATTGCTTTTGCTTATGCTTCCTTTTAATAGAAGAGAAGCAAAAGTTGTGACTTTTCTAATAAATATATAGCACTATATTTTTAAAAGAGCTTAATGAAAGAAATGATATTTAAGTCTACTATAGGTCTTAAATATATCAAAAAAAAGTTTATAAAATCTTATTGCAGCTCTGGTATAAAATTTCAAGTCTCTCCAGAAGAGCTTTCCTTCTTGAGAAGCAATATTGATTGGCTCTGATAGGAAGCTCTTCCGGAAGATCAAATCTATTCTGAAAGGTCAGGTCGCCCAAACACCCCCAGAGAATTAACATAAACTCAACCTTAAATAAACAATTTGGAAGTTTACCATCCTTCATGCAAGTCACATTTGTGGTGTATATGGATTTTACATCATTGGTTTAACATCTTACTTAGTGGAGTTGATGTACTTAAAGACAGTAACGCCGTCGGTGTAATTGATATGTGAAGCAGGGAGGACGTGAGGATCAGCAATAATTTCGTTTCCAGTAAGTTCATTGTTGGCAAGAATCATCCCAACAGCACCTGCTTGTAAGGCTTGTTGACCCTTGTCCACTCTTGCATTTTGACCTCTAAGGCACACCAAAATCTTCCCCTTCACCTTTCTGGGGTCAAGTGTTGCAGGCTTGCATAACAGACTGCATCATCAGCCATACTAAGAGCTTAATTTTCATATTCAAACGCATTAAATATAGGGAAATTATCATTTTGGTACCATGTAGTTTTGACTTCCATAAATCCGTATCTCTATATTCCAATAACCCCATTGGGTACAATGTAGTTCAATGAGGCACCTTTTTTCAATTTCATTTTTTCCATTCCAGTTTAAAAACACAATCAAAAAGAAAAACATAAGGAAAAAGAAAAAGGAAAGAAAGAGAAAGAAAGAAAGAGAGAATGAGAGAGGTGAGAAGAACCTTTTTTAGCATTTTATTTTGAATTTCATGTTTTTTTAAGGCATAAAGTATTCATGTCCTAGGAACGACCTTAAGTTACCCGAATGATATTTTTCAAACTACAGTATGTCCCAATGAGTTTATCAGAGTATGCGAAAAACCAATTGGATAAAGTTGAAAATTACAGGATGACTATCAATAATTATCAAGAAGTTGAAATTGTTCTCTTCTTACGCATCTGCAGCTGATGCATTGGCTGCCTTGGCATCTAGAGCACTCAAAAGTGGGTAGAACTTTCCACTTTGCAACGCTCTAGCTGATAAACTTTGTCCCTTCAAATCACAAATCATAAAAAAGTCACTAGTCATAATTTGCATGCGCTCTTCTAAGGGCCTTATTTTCAATGAAGTAAAAATTTCCAAATTGTGGTAAAGATGCTTGTACACTGACGCATAATGCGTCATGTATGTGACATTTGTCTGTTGGTAAGCAATCACTCTCTCTTCTTTCTTTTCTAGGAAGCAACCTAAGTGTTCCCAACAGACACAAGAAAACAAAAAGGCTTGAGCTGGATTTCCCCTAGCTGCAGGACTATTAAAAGGGACAGATACCAACCTTAAAGCTCCTCTTATTTTCAAGGATGACAAAACTTGGGAACTCCCTATCCATAGTGCTGGCACCAACAGTGATTTCCCATGGCGCGACATTGGACACAGTGGCATCTGCGGGGCCAGAGTTCCCTGCTGAGCAGACCACCACAATGCCATGCTTGACAGCATGAAACGATCCAATTGCAACACTGTCGTTGAAGAATGGAGCAGCAGACCCTCCAAGTGACACCGACAAAACGTCCACGCCATCATGGATTGCCATGTCAAATGCAGCCAAGATGTCAGCATCAAAGCACTCGTTGCCATCGATTGGCGGCCAGCAGACCTTGTACGCTGCAACTCTCGCCTTTGGTGATCCACCTTTGGCTGTTCCATTGCCAAAGCCAAAGACATTTGCTCCGGAGACAAAGTTGCCACCGGCAGTTGATAAGGTGTGAGAGCCATGGCCATCACTGTCTCTTGGCGAGTCAAATGAGGAGTTGAGAGGTCCAGCAACTGCTGCATAGCCTTTGTTGTAGTATCTTGCTCCAATTAGCTTCCTTTTTTTTTTAATTAGACAACATTCACAAGTTTGTTACCAATACAAATTACCAAAATATTTGGTAATAAGATAGCAAAAATTCTTTAACGACATTACGTGTTTTTTAAGGTCAAATCATATCAGAATTAAATGGTAACTAAATTTAATAAAATCTAATAAAAATCGAACGATAGTAAATTAATTTGTCCTCTACAATATAATTCCATAGATTTCTAAAAGTCTAGTTAAAAATCTAGGCAAAAGGGTATCCACTGGTAAACTACAGAATTACATTACATCAAGCAACAACATGTGGACAAACAGGGTTCAATTCACTATACAAGTTGATGTTAAAACTGCAGATTGGCTATGGTAAAAGACAACAACATGTGGACAAACAGGATTTTATTGGCACCTCTGTTTGCTCTGCTCTGCAGAAAATGATGCACTGAGAGAGAACTTAAGAGTTTTGACCTCTTCAAATTTGAAAAAAAGAAAGAAAGAAAGAAAAGAAAAGCCATTGCAACAGCTTAGAGAGCCAGAATCAAGATGGGGAAGTAAAATGTTAACTCATAATTGATGGAGATTCAGAAGAAAAAAGCCAGAAATCTTTTGATGATCTGTTACTAACGTAGATTCTAAATTTGGCTACTTGTGCAAAGATGAATACCAAGAATGCAAGCTTCATAATTATTGTTATGAACTTCTGCGTTGTTTTTTCAGACTGGATTAAACAATGAAAGAGTTGCAATGACATTATTGCATTGGTCTAATTAAAAAAAAAAGAAAAAAAAAAGAGAGATATGATCAACGTTATAGGATGCCTTTTTTTATTAATTGTAGCAGGAGGACAACTGGCGTTTATTAGTTAATTTTTTCCTCTTTTTTTTTTTTTTTTTTGGGAATTCTGAGTCAGAAGTAATATAATAGCAAATTTTTTTCAGTTTCGTTCAGTCTGCTCCTTTTAATGGTTCTTTGGCGGTTTCTGAACTCAACACAAGTTTTAGCTCAGCATTGTAGTCAGGAAAGTCCAACTTAAAGTACTTTATAACTTCATTTTCCTGGATATCAAAGCCAATTGAATATTCATCATGTAATCGCTATTTATTTGAATTGGACTTTTCCTCAAGTTTGGACAAGATTTGGCATTATGGAACTGAAGAGAAAAGAAAATATTGCCTTCTTGGAAAACAAGTTGGGACAAGATTTGTAATGATGGAAGAAGGGGAAGAAAAGAAGAAATTCCTACTTGCGAATCAAATCTACACACTACACACTTTAGCAACTTTCAAAGCTTCTTTTCTTGTATTTGGCAAATCTGTCCCTTTGACTTTTCATATTAGCATGTTACCATCTGAGTTTTTTTTCTTTACAAATTACTCCTTAAATTTAAAAAAATAAATAAATTACAAAAGTTCCCCTTCAATTATAAAACTTGTAACACCCTACCCTTGAACTACCAAACATAACATTTGTTCTTCCAATCAAATGCAATAGTAACAAAAAAACTCCTTCAATTATGATTTTGAGCATAAATGAGACAATATCACACAAATAGTAGGGGTTGTTGAACTATTTAGCATATAAACCATTAAACAGTTAGCTTATTCTAATGCAATCACATGAAAATAAAAGAATAAATTATTTTTTACAGATTTTTTAAAGATTTTTAAGTTTATATTTTTAACAATTAAAAATTTAAATTATATTAACTTTTTAAATTAAAATTACCTTTGGACATAATAAAACTACCAAAATACGCCTATATTATGTATCAATTTTTATAAAAAGGAGGTTGTTCGTTAATATTTCATAAATCGAAGGAATGCATATTATGTTTTGAAGTTTGGGGTGCTACAGTTGAGAGGGAATTTTTGTATTTAATCCTTAAAAAAAATGTTGGATAATGTCTCCTAATCAATAGCGACTTTCAAAATTTGAACTAAAACATTTTTGTGCATGATATGCGAGGTCGTGTGAAACAACAACATTAAAATTTTAAATGATGGTTGAAGCATACCAAATCACGTGTATGAGGACTTTTCTTTTCTTTTTATATGTTAACATCATTGAGTTAAAATTCATGAAACAACTTGACAATTCAGGTAGACTTCGAGAAATAAAAGCAACAAAAGCCCAAAAATGAGTTGTGCGTGTTGTTTTCGATGCAAGAAGACCCAAGTTCAAGTCCAAGGACATAATAAAATTTTAGAAGAAGACATAAAATAACTCTATCTAAAAATAAAAACATGAGAAAAATTAATAAACCGTTGCAAGCGTTTTTTTTAAAAAAAAAAAAAGAAAGAAAACAACAACAACAACAACACTGGATTCTTGAGGGGAATAACTTTTTCAACTCAAGAAAAGAGAGATGAAAACGGAATAAAAAGGGTAACGTGGGCAAAGAAAATTAGTGAACATTCTTCATACCTATTGCAATGAAATGAGGAATCAACACCCTTTTGGCAGACTCCTTTCCACTTTGGTGGAATTGGTCCCAACTCGTCATCACTAAAGCTCTTAGATTCAGGCCATACACCTAAGAAAGACCAGGAAAAATAATTAAATAAAATCCTAAATCGTGACAAATAGGGAGCACCAGAAAGTTATGCACCCCCAATAAAAACAAAATATTGGACATCATATTCAAAGTTCAAGCATTGAAATTTTTACCCACTTCCTCATATCCCAATAGTAAACAAGCTTTTGTCTTTTGTTTTGGCATTACATTATCATAGAAAAATCTTTGATGTCAAACTCTACCAAGCAATCCCAACAAAGAGAAAGGCTAATAA
Organism: Artocarpus hirsutus; assembly: GCA_946598075.1. Classification (NCBI taxonomy): domain Eukaryota; kingdom Viridiplantae; phylum Streptophyta; class Magnoliopsida; order Rosales; family Moraceae; genus Artocarpus; species Artocarpus hirsutus. The sequence continues at coordinate 79,292 of CAMOHE010050132.1, forward strand.
TAGTCCTCAATTTTATTATATTTTTTTAAATGGTAATAGTCCTTAACTGCACATTGACAACTCTCTAATTATTTTTCGTTAGGCTTGCATTACGCTCCTTAGGCCCTACTAGAGTTAATAAATCCAACCCCAAATAATTGTTTGTAATTATGCTATTAGTGGTTGGACTGCAAGCCTACATTATAATAATATGGACCCACTTAACGATACTTAATTTTATAATTGATAGCCAACTCAAAACTTTTTAATATGATTAGACTAACTAATTTTTTTTATTCTTTTATACAACTTTTTTTGGAGTTTTAAGCATTGTGGTCCCCAAAATTTTTTGACAACTTCGCTCTCTAAACATCTAACTTTGACAATTTATATATGAACTATTCAAATTTGTCCAAATGCCCACGTACCCCTTATGTGAGGATGGAAAATACCATCTCCAATAAAAATTTTTTAAATCTAACTCAAACCCTAATGTAAACCTTCTAATTTCAAACCCTCAATTTAAGAAAAATCTATCAAAACAAGGCATATTGCAACAATTTTGTAAATTTTGAGGAGTAAATTGTATATTTAACTAGTAAGTTGCAAAGTCATAAATTAGACGGCAACGATGCCAAAAACCCACTTTTTAATTTTAATTTTCAGCATAAAGAAATTTGCAATAACTGTAAGACAAAAAGAAAGACAGAGAAAAATTTTAATTAATTTATTTAATTTTTCCCAAGAGATAGAGGAAGATTCTTATTTGGGTTGTAGTGGCTGTCAATTATAAGTTTATAGGTGGTCCAATATTTTTACACTTGCGAGATTCCCAACTCAGTCCCTCATTTATGGGCTTTGAACTGACAAAACATAAGAACATGGATCAGATCATCCTAATGCTTAATTTCCGCCAAACAAAAAAGAAAAAGAAGCCAAACCAATTGTTAGGTACAAGGAGTGGTTTACCAAAAATTTTAATAATCCACGCCTGCGAACTTTGAACGCAATTGCTCAATACAACAACAATAAAAAAATCTAAAAAGTAAAGAATTTTTCTTATTTGTTCAGGTGAGTCAACGATTTCGAATGCAATTATTTTTTGTAATTAGTTTTGGAGGTATTTACTGTCAAGTTGATGATTTTGACTTTAAAGACAAGGAAAATAATACATATTTCCTAGAAAAAGCTTCACAAGATTGGAATGAAAGTAAACTAGTAAATAAAATAATAATAATAATAATAATAATAAAAGGAATAAAAAATATTTAAATAACATAATAATAAAAAAAGGAGACAAAAAGAAATAAAAAAATATATTCATCTACTCGACTCACCAGTATCAAGGTTTCCAATAATCGTATTTTCTCCATATCTTGCTTTCTTCCAAATCGAGCTATTGGGAACCAGACCATTATTCTCTAGTCCCAAGAAATCCCATGAACGAGTTGTGTGTAACTTCCTTCCCTTGTTCAGGAAAACTGAGATTACTTCAGGATGATCTGTGTTTCACATAGGAGCACAAGAGGGAAAAAAAATTAAGTAAAAAACCAAAAATAATAACAATAATAATAAGCAAAACAGAAAGGGCAAAAGAAAAACGGCAGATGGAGAAAAAAATATTTATTTGTTTATTTTGGTTTCTTTTCGAAGCTCACTGGCAATCTCAGCAGCTACTTCTTCTTCTAATGCCGCAGCAAAGCCGTTGATGTGCTTTGTGTAAGAGTAAAACAACGCTTCTTTTGCAACTTCATGACTGTAATAAATACCAAAAGAGAAAAAGAAAAAAAAAATTCAACTTAAGGGAATCGGATAAGGTTTTTGAGATTTTTGGTGGATAAAAAACATTAAAAAATGGGGAAAAAAAAGAAGGGGAAATGTGGGATGGTACATGAGAATTGTTTTTTAAGTTCACAAACCTCCCCAAAAAAGATCCGAGGAACTCATAGTGGGACTGAGTCACATGCTCCGAGTCAAGGGGTGAGAAATCTGGGCCGTAAGAGTGAGCTCCCAAGTACACTACATATGACTGAAGGTAAAAAAAAAAAAAAAAAAAAAAAAAAAAGAGAGACAAATTTTGGAGGAGTTGTATTCAGAAAACGAAATAAGATGCTAAGGATTAATTAGGGAAGGAAAAAGAAAAGAGAAAGAGAAAGAGGGCATTTTTGTGAGAGTTTCAAATGGAGGAAAAAGAAAAGAAGAGTGTGATTGAACATTTGCTGACCTTTTTGATGGCAAAAGTGGGTCTTTGAGCCAGTAGTAGAGATAAAAGAAGAAACAATACTGGAAGGTAAAGAGAGAGTTTTTGTTGACTCCTCATAGCTACAATATTATTTGCCTTGAGTTTGTGTGTGTGTTTTCTTGAATCCAACAACCACAACATCAATTCCGATTTTGCTTTTGCTTTGAATCCCCTTGAATGGAATAGACCAAGGCAAGTTGCTGTGTTTTGGTTTCTTTTGAATTTTTTGAAGAGAAGTTACTGGCATAGCCATAAAAAGGGGGATGTACTTGTGTGAAATTTATATCTTGCACATCCTTGCAATACTTTGTTGTAAAACCTTGACTTCTGAAAATTTTCTGAAGTAGGGACTCATGAAAACAATAAAATATTCGGGACAGTACTACAGACAATTTTTTGGGGCAAGGATATAATAAACAATATAGTACATTTTAATACGACGTACTAAACGATAATATAAATATAGTTAAATCTAGTTGTGTATTGAATAATGATTTGAGAAAGTACTTGGCACCTAAACTTTTTGATGATGCAAAATGACCCCTTATCTGGAAGTTGGAAGTTGGGAGTTGGAAGTTATTTATTTGGTGCAATTACCTGCTTTAAGTTTTGTCTAGTAAAAAAGTGTTTGGCAAGTTGTTTTAAGCTAAAAAAAGTTAGTTCAAAAACTGTAAAAAAATAAGAGTTTTATATTGTAGTATTTTTTTGCTTTAACTGTAACATATAATATTTTACATTATTATTGATTCGAACTAATTACTTTAAACCAGAGTTCAATGTCATGAAAATAAAAAATAAAAAATAAAAAAGTAGTTGAAAAGAAAGAGCAATGGATAAATTTATCCACATCCACATATCAGGAAGAAGTTTTTACTTTCTATTCACTGATGCATTTACAAAAAGATGAAAATAATTATGCAGGCATAAACTTCTAATGTTTAGGATATTTGAGAGAGTAATTTAAACCACACTTTAGGTCTGAGAATTGTAGCATGTGAAAACTTTATGCTGTAGCTTTTTACTATAGCATGTAAAAGCTTTATACTATTTATAGTTTAAACTTTTGGTTTGAACTACTCTTTCAAACACTCTGATTATCTCCTACAATTAGTTTCTTAATTTACTAAGAAATCTTGTCCATCAAATAATAGGATATGTATGTTCACACCTCATTACAATCAATCAATTTAAAATCGGAAAGAATTCTTTTGACAATTCTCAACTCTCAACACAACGGGCCTCTCAAAAGCGCTATCCTCGGTGTATAGTAAACGCTAAAGTGAAAAGGGAAGTAGGCGATCGAGTGAGGAAAAGAATCGAAGAGAAGTCCTTCCACTACTATTGATATATAGCACATTATCAAGTGAGGAAAAGAATCGAAGAGAAGTCCTTCCACTACTATTGATATATAGCACATTATCAAGTTGTCTAAGGATAATACTATTTGGGCAACCAGGAATTGCCACATGGAAAAGGGTAGGATACAATCCTATTTTGCAAGGAACTGTTAATGTTGATGATAATGAAAAGAAGTGACACGACCCTGACATTATTAGTAATAGACTGCATTTGCCAAATATTAGACCCGTTTGTGTGGTGGATTGAACTATATATTTTTGGTGCGCTACTCTAAATTCAAATCTCAAATTAAGTTTTGACGGTAAAATTTTACCCACCCCACCCCCTAAAAAAAATGCAAAAAAGAAAAATTACAAGATTTAAAACTGAATTTAAAAGATTTCAAATAAACACAAATCGCATTTGTGTAGGATTTGAGTTCGTGCTCTTAGTAACAGAAGACTTCACGAGGCCAATAAATATACATGGATTATGGTTAACCTGTCTGAGAGTTAAACATGTTCTTAGAAAGCAACGATCAATAAATTAAATATTTTTGAGTAATTGTATGCCCTACAAAAAAAAAAAAATGCAAAATATGTTTTAGCTGTAAACTAGACCCGAAAGCAGGATATGCAGTCACTTTTCTTTTTTCCCTCCCTCATTTGAAAAAAGGCCCAAAAATGCACCCAATAATGTAGGGAAGTTCTTCCTCTCTTTTTTTGGTGGGCTCATTAAAGATGAAAAGTGTAGCATTTAATGCTTTATATTTGAAAAGCATAAGAACTACCCCAAGTATATTCAACAACAAGGTGCTCCAGCTGAAACGATTGTTAATCGGTAAACAAATGTTGATGCATAGACTTGCCCACACCATAGAACTCCCCTTTTTCAAAACGCAAGGTGTAACCATAAGATTCACAAAAAGACACTATATTCAACAAAGAAAAAGAAGGAACAAAAAAATGACATGCCCAATACCCTTTCATAAAGAGATCACACCTGTTCCATGTTTAAAATAATTCTCGAGTGATGTATACATGGCGTATAAACCAAAGCAAACGCAGAGCAGGAATTAAAATCCCAATTTAGTTTGCCCCTTTTTCTGTCTTCAATGAAATCATCCCTTGTCTCTTTTTCTTATTGGGCAAACAATAAACACATGCACATCTGAATTTTTCAGAATCATTCTAGGTTCAAATTGAAGCTCAATAGCTGGACCCTCACCTCAATTTTCACCCACTTTTTATGCCCCCTTCCATTATTTGAAAGGAAGATTTTATTCCAAGAAAAGTGAAATAAAAATGTGACTAGGCCCTACAATACAAGGCTTAATTTTTAATACACATTAACTCATTAATACAAGTAAATAATTCTTATGTCAAAAGATGAAAGCGTATTTTGGAAGCCCAAAAAATGAGAAGCATCTTTACATACAAGAAACTAGCACACGTTACCTCTTTTATGCCCCTTTGTTCAAAGAAGGTTTATTCTTATATCATTTTATGTGAACCCCTTTATGTTTAGCTGTTAGATATTATTATCATTTTACATAACTTTCATTTTGAGTTTATCAAAAAATATACCATAATACGCGCTTGTGTATACCTCCAGATATCAAATTCACAATTTTCTGCGTCAATCGTTGACGATTTATTTGATCCTTAAATTAGTGAATTTACTAAGTGCAGCTAATATGAAAGCATCGACCAAACTAGGCATTTATGAAAGCATCGACCAAACACAAATTAGGCATTGTAAATTTCGTATACTCCCCTTGAGTTTTTAGAATTGTAGCAACGTATGCACTGAATTTCACTTTGTATAATCCATTTCCCTTCAAACTTTGAAATCGTGTCAGTTTTTCTCCCTCCGCTATTTTTTTGTTTTTTTTGGGAAAGAATCTCAATGTATCAAGCATTGTGATATACATTTTCCAGGAAAGAGGAGAAAGAGTGTATAGTTTTTTTTTTTTTTTTTTTTGCGAAGAATTTGGATGTCTATTTTTTCTAAACAATTAGAATTTTGTATTTAACTTAGGTTCTAATCCTTTAATTTTGGAAACTCAATTTTGGATAAACAGGTTTATAGAATGAAATTACTTAAATATCCCTAACAAGAGTAAATGCGATCTAACATGGTGTTTTTGTCTGAAGCTTAGTGAAAGGAGAAAAACTGGATAATTACAAAGTTTAGGGAAATAGGTGATGTAAATCAAAATTCATGACATATTATTATAGTGTTCAAAGTACAACGAAATTTATGAAATCTATCATTGAAAGTAATTTAGGGGTTCAACATACTGGATTTTGATATAGAAAAATATACAAATTTTATGTAAATTTGAAAGTTGAAGATATAGTTTTGAAAATATAGAAACTACGATTTTTTTTAGATGACAAAATACAACATTTTTTTCTAAGATGACAAAATGCAAGATTTTACTAACTCAAAATGTAAGATATAATAGTATGCCATTAATTAAAGATATTTATAATGTCCAAAGATAAACGACACATATGGCTGAAAATTTATAGTAGAGAAATTAAATGTCCTCTTTTGAAACTAAATTTAATATTGGCCAAAATCTAAGTAATAAGTTAACTGTGAAGACAGTAATAACCCTATCTACAAAAGTCAGCATAATCAAAGTCTTTTACGCTATTTAATGACTGATAAAATACTGTTGAATTATTTATGTTCTTAGTTAGTCAAGTAATCGTTAATGAGCTAAATTTGGGTGGGTAAAAGGCAAATTACGTTGAGTTTCATAAACTATTAATCAATTATTTTGCTGGCAATGAAAGTATGGCCCAATTTAATAATAAAAAAAAACTTCCTCTATTGAAAAATTAAGCTGAGTGTTTTTTTTTTTTTTTTAACTTCTTTGATACAACTTTTTCAATTTTTCATACCAACCTTTTTTTTTTTTGGGTAATGAAAGGGGCTATTTTTTGCAACATTTGTAAAATATATATATTTTTTGTCATTAGCATATTGGTCATTGAAGTCTATCTTCATGCAACTAGGTTATTAGTCATTTAAAAACATTGTTCTTTTCAAAAGAATAGTTTATAAGGCAATGAAAGACCAAAATAAGAAGTTTAGTAATGAAGAAAGCTAAATAGTTAACTCATTTTATGTTACTCATATATATCTTTTTTATAATTTAAATACTAAGTTTATGCATCACAGTCATTATAAGTTTTTTTTAGATTTAATGACTAATGTAGTCATTTTAAATTACTAAAATATGTTATTTTTATTGACCAATGACCAGCAAGTGATAAATTTTAATGACCACTACTGATTGATGATCATATAACGCTCGTCATTAAAATAACTACTAATGATTTTCCAAACTAGATCATGAGAGATATTTTGTATAAAAATAAAAAAATAAAAAAATAAAATCCAAAAAGCATATGACTTTATGATGTAAACATTGTAGTTCAGTTGCAATTACAACTGCAACTCTTGTTCTTTACACCCCTCAATCCAAACCAATTGTGGGCCCAACCTCTGCATTTCGAACGTTTAACAGAGCATTTCTAACTCATTGTTCTTTGCCCTCCATTAACCCTAGATCATCCCCTCTTCTCCTCAGCACCTCCATTGTATCGTGATCTAACCCTAGCAAGCATTTCCTCATTTCAACGCCTCCATGCTCGCGCCTCCAACCCTAGCAATCACCTCCTCCTCATTGGCTTGCAAACATAATCTTGCTGAAAAGCATCGATTCACCCTCAGTCCAAACCCAGCAAGGCCAAGCATCTTGTTCATCAATTTTCTCCACTAACCCCACTCAAACCTTTACCCTCAACTCTAATTTCTATTTTCGTTCTCAAGACGGCGCCCGTTTTACAACCTCGTCATCGAGCATCAACAACTTTCTCTCCTTTGTTGCACTGAGAAGGAGCATGCAAATGGCAACCCAATAGAACCTCTGGCGACTCTCCCACGCATCATTTCAAGCAGAGGAAAATCACCTCCTTGTTACGGTAGAAGAAAACCCTCGGTTGATTATTCGTTTGTTTGATCCAGATTACAAGTCTAAGCATTTCAATTTACTATTGGACAAAATTTTGCTGCAATGTACAATGAGTTCCCAATCTTTGCATCTCTTGTGGAGGAGAATAAAATGTGAAGGAAAGGATGGATCATAATTTTTCTTGTTTAATCACTACAAGAAAATATTGATTACACGACATTTATTTCACGACTGTTTCACAAAAACCGTCGTGTAAAAGGCAAAAATGCGCGGCAAGTTACGCCCGTGAAAACAAAGACAGTCGTGGTAAGGTGTGAAGATACCACGACGGTTTTTTGAAAAACCGTAGTGGAAGATTAGGGCTACCACGACGGTTTTCTGAGAAACCGTCATGGTAGCTTGTACCTACCACGACGGTTTTTGGAGAAAACCGTCGTGGTAGCCCTAGTCTTCCATGACGGTTTTTTCAGAAAACCGTCGTGGAAGATTAGGGTTACCACGACGGTTTTCTGAGAAACCGTCGTGGTAGCTTGTACCTACCACGACAGTTTTTGGAGAAAACCGTCGTGGTAGCCCTAGTCTTTCACGACGGTTTTTTCAGAAAACCGTCGTGGTAGCTCTCCAAGGCCAAAAAAAATGGAGAGTTGGAATTTGGATTTACCACGACGGTTTTTGGAGAAAACCATCGTGGAAGATTAGGGCTACC